>CAUYSK010109567.1:0-12027 GCA_963575035.1 Avahi laniger
GAATTCAAGTCTAGTCCAAGCAAGAGTGAGAGCCTGGCCGGGCGCGGTGGCTCACGCCTGTAATCCTAGCTCTCTGGGAGGCCGAGGCGGGCGGATTGTTTGAGCTCAGGAGTTCAAAACCAGCCTGAGCAAGAGCGAGACCATGTCTCTACTAAAAATAGAAAGAAATTAATCGGACAACTAAAAATATATAGAAAAAATTAGCCGGGCATGGTGGCGCATGCCTGTAGTCCCAGCTACTTGGGAGGCTGAGGCAGTAGGATTGCTTGAGCCCAGGAGTCTGAGATTGCTGTGAGCTAGGCTGGCCACGGCACTCACTCTAGCCAGGGCAAGAATGTGAGACTCTGTCTCAAAAAAAAAAAAAAAAAAAGTATCTCTCATCTTATAGAGATATTTTAATAGTTAGGCTTATTTGGCAAATTATATGGGAAGCATTGTCAAATGATAAGTGATACTACATCTTTCAGTTACATTTATGGGTATGTTAGTGATATAAATGTTCCAAAAACTATATAAATTTATAAAAATCTAATATGTTATCAGTCATAATTTGGTTGTTATGTTAAATCTTTTCTAAATTTATATTTGTATGGATATGCTATTAATGTGAGTATTCTAAAGATCAGATGAAATTTATGAAAGTCTGATGGTCCTGATGTGATGCAATCAGTCATGATTCTAGTTATCTTCTTAAAATGCTGCATGTACTAGAAATAGCTAAATTTCCTTGTCAATTGGGAACATTCATCAGATTGTTAACCATGGCTATTCTAAGTTTTTGCCATCCATAGTTATTGTTTTGAATTATTCTCTAAAAGTACTTACAATCAGCTGTAGTCCAAAATTACTTTTCATGGAAAGGACTCTAACAAGTGTGCTTGAATACAGATTTCTGATAATGTTAAGATTCAATGGACTAAATTTCAAAAAAATTTTTTTTGAGAAAGAGTCTCACTATGTTTCCTGGGCTAGAGTGCAACCTCAAACTGTTGGGCCCAAGTGAATCTCCTGCCTCTGCCTCCTCGTAGCTGGGACTACAGGCACACAGCACCACTCCAGGCTAATTTAAAAATGTTTTTTGTATAGATAGGGTCTTGCTATGTTGTTCAGGCTGGTCTCAAACTCCTGGCCTCAAGCAATCCTCCAGCCTCTGCCTCCAAAAGTGCTAGCATTATAGGCATGAGCCTCCACACCCAACCCCCAATTTTCAAAACTCTAATAAAGAAACTGATAGGTTCATAAAACTGATAATCATGATCAAACAAAACAAAACAAAAATAATTACATGAAATTAAGCAATTAATAAAGATAATGTTTTTATTACTTTTATTTTATACAATATATATTCATAAATGTTTTGTTTTCCAGATTTAAGGAAATGGTTCTCATAGTTTACAATAATCTGGTAAAGAATACTTTTGTGAACAAAGATGAAGGCATTTGCTTTATCTCCCTACTTAATTTCTCCAAAATTTGGAAAATATTCCTGAGTATTCTTATTTTTATGTCCACATGTTCAATAAAAACCTTCTCTCTCTTTATATGCAGGACATAATTGGAAAAAGTGGTTATATTACCAAGGCTTTGACTGAAATATCATATTTAAGAATACACATAAAATGCCCAGCTTCCCAGCCTAACAGGGAGTGAGTAAAAATTGTCAATTCTTGGCAGGCCCAAGAACCTTAAACCTGTAAACAAAATTTAAATTCTGTCTTGATTGGCTTTCTAGACTCAAGAAGTTTCTTAAACCAAGATTCCTATATGGTCAATGTAGAGAGAAAAAACTATGTTTCTAAAGAAAAACTACAATACTCCTCTTAGATTGTAGCCATATGCATTGTTTTCAAGTTCCTAATATCTGCTTGTAGTTTGGATTAGATCTTGAATTCTCCTAATTTCCTCCAACATTTGGCTACAACGCTCCAAATAAAAACAAAAGCTGATGTTCCTAAATCCCTGTAAGCTGGAAGTAGATGAATTTTAAAGAACAAGCCTTGTGCCTGATGTTTGGACCACACAAAAGCTTTGCCAAACCACCAGATATCATGATCAGACATTCAAATTACACAGCAGGAGCAAAAGTTGATGTTTTCATGCTGTAGACAGCTTTTTCCAAGACATCGGAACAAGACTCCTTATCATAATGAGTCTCTTACCTCTCTTAATGTTAGCTTTTTCACTTGGCACGATAATGGTATAATTGAAATTTCACAATTGGTAGCTTTTGTTGGTAGCTTAACAGACCCTATCCTAAGAAATCCTTTAGCATCCATTGGTTAAATAAGAAAACATCTGTGCTATTGCTAATACTACATGCTGTACCTTAATGGAAAAGGCCTTAAATTTGTGAGTGGAAGACATGAACAGAAATGTATTTGGTGTTGACCAAAATTAAGGTTGTTGGGATAGAAATAATTTTATAAAGGTTTAATGGAAGCCAAATGTGGGAGCAACCCAGGGAAATACACCAACAAAGTTGAGAGTATTCTGGAGTCTCTTACAACTTGGAAGGCTTTTATAGGAAAGTTAAAGAGAAAGGAGGGGGATTCCTCATACTGGAGTTGTCCTTTTTCATTGGAGGGTACAATACAGAGGTTACAATCATTGCATACAGATTGTAACAAGCAGCCTAAAATGTCTATGTGCAAGACAATCAGCAAACTTTATGATTCAGAAATAAGTCAGTGTCTTTTTCAGTGTCAGTAGGTTATGCATTAATCAGTATGTAAATAATTTGAGGAATTTATGATAAGATTGTGTACTCAGGGACAAGATGTCCCCCTGAATCATAAGAACTTCCTAATGACCTGTAGGTTATCAATAGCTATCGGGTTCAGCACTATCCAAGGTTTCAGGCATCCACTGGGGATTTTAGAATGTATCTCCCATGAATAAGGTGGACTACTGTAATTTTATAACAATTAAATAATTTTCTGTTAAGTCCACAGAAGAAATTTGTTTAACCCTGTATAGATAAATATTTTATCCATGCAAACTTACGCAGCTCATGTACTTTGTTTTGTTTTTCTAAATTAAGAATCTAATAGATTGTGACTTCTTCAAGTTTGTGTCAACATCACAAATAGACTGTGGGTGCATTGGCACTGAGGCTGACTCAACAGATGCATTTCCACCTTGTTCCAGTATGCAGCCTTTATGGCCTGGGACTGATCCCAGCTCTAAAGGACATGCTAATTCAATTAGGCGAATCCCACTCCCCTTGGCATAAGGATTGGTTTGTATAAACTAATCTAATCTTAAAATATACCTTGATAAAAGTGAGAAGTTCTCTTTTATATTGAGGAAAGATATTTAAAGCCCATTTAACGTCATCTTCTTGACAGTTGGCTGACTTTAACAGCTTCCTACTTAGTATAGTATCTTGTTTCAGAGGGTTAACTTTGTAGTGTAGTATAGTCCTCTTTATGGCTACACCATGTAGAGTAAGTGTATGGATTAAGGTTATAGAAAACTAAAATGGAAGTACAGAAAGAATAAGAAGTTTTGGAGAACAAAAATCACATAAATGAAGATTGTTTTAGGTATAAGAAACAGGTAGTAGTCCTTTTCTTCTGAAAGGAAAACTAAGATGGAAGGGAAATTTACTTTTCACTGCATGTCTTTCTCTACTTTTTGATTTTTGTACCTTATATATTCATGTTATCTAATAAAAATAATTTTATGTTATTTATTATCTAAAAATGTTTTTGAGATTGGGTCTCATTAGGTTGCCCAGGCTGGACTCAAACTCCTGGGCTCAAGTGATTCTCCTGCCTCAGCCTTCCAAGTGGCTAGGACTACAAGCATGCACCATCACACCTGATGAGACTTATTTTAAATTGATGCTATTATAGTCATCTGAAAAGCTCTCCGGACCCTTCCGTGATTCTCACCTCCTTCTAAACTGATGCACTTCATACATGATGACAAGGATGTTACTGAGCCATTGTCCCTGAATGTTTATTACAGTTGTCAGTCTGTAGTACTGGATTTTTAATGATTTATGTGCATTCCCTCTTTTTGTAACTAACAAGCACAACCATTATCAATACTCACATTCAAAATTATATTCATGCCTCTGTTTTTGAAGAGCTCTTTGTATCTTAATCCTACCATATTTAAAGTAAACTCTCCAAGAATACTTATATTTAACATTTTGAATGTCACCATCTCAACCATGGGCCAAAAACGATTGACACTAAAATGATGACAATGCATTTTATTTAAAAAATCTAGCTTTTATTCTGAAAGAATAATAATTGAGATATGATTGACATCAAATAACTATAATTTAAAATCAACTAAAGAGAAGTTCCTTAAGGATATCTGGGACTGTTTTTTTAAAGATTTCTTTTTACCTCCCACAGTATAGTATCTTTAACATGGAAGATATTTAATAATTGTTTATTTGACTTGATGAACCAAAGAGTATAGCATAGAAACATCACAGGAAGCTAAATATATACTTTATTTTTAGGTAACATTAGCTATTAATAAAGGTAACATTTAATATGCAGCTACTGAGATAAAGTTTCCTTTACTACTAAACATGACCAGAACAACTCAATAAGCATTCTTACATTTTTCAGATACTTCTAATATTTTTTAAGTTATTTTAAACTTTTTTTTTCTGTCTGTATTGTAATTTTTTTTTTATTTTATTTCAGCATCTTATGGGGGTACAGATGTTTAGGTTACATATGGTGCCCTTTTCCCCTCTCCCCTGCCAAGTCCAAATTTCAAGTGTGTCCATCCCTCGGATGGTGCCCATTGCACTCTTTGTGTATGCATATACCCGTCCCCTCCCCACTCCCCGCTGCCCAACATCCAATAAATGTTATTCTTATATGTGCACTTATGTGTTGATCAGGTAATACCAATTTGAAGAAGACAGCCTTTTAATTTTTCATTTTTAACTTTTATTGTGAAATGATTTCACTTACATAAAAATGGAAAGAATAGTACAGAGATTGCTATACACCTTTCATCTATGTGCACCAATTATTATCATTTTGCTCATTTGCTTTCTCTTTTTCTTTCCATATATATGTACAAAATATCCATTGACGATTATTATTGGTAGCAGTAGTTTTGATAAACTATTTGAGAGTGAGTTGCAGATATGTAGCTTTACCACTAAATATTTCAGTGTGTAGTTCCCAAGAACAAGAACATTCTCTTAAATAACCACAGTACAATAACAAATTCCAAAAACGTGACATCGAAGCAGCACTGTCACCTGACATACAGTATATATTCTGATTTCTCGAATTGCCCAGTCATGTCCTTTACAGTGATTGTCCCCGCACCACCATTCGTGATCCAATCCATCATCACAAACTCTAATCTCTTTTAATCTGCAACGATTTCCCAGTTTTTTTCGTTTTAAAATCTTTCATGACCTTAATACTTTCAAAAAATACATATCAGTTGTTTCAGTCATTGTCAAAAGGAAGACAATCTTAACTCAATGAATTTATTGCCTTAATTTCCCCATTTTCAAGCCTGTATATGTACCTGAATTACATATATGTGGAAGGCACTTTCTATTTCCTACAGAGAGCTGTTTATTGAGGCAGCAAATATTTACTGGGTGCCTAATCCATCCCAGGCACTGTGCTAGGTGCTGGAGGCTGTGAACAAGACAAACAAGTAGTGCTTGTTCCAGATGTTAATATAGGCTATTAGCTAAAGGTCTTCTGGTTGCAAGGAACAGAAAGCTACTCTAGCAAATGCAAGCAAAAATGGAATTTACTGGAAAGCTACTACTGGAAGAGTTAAACACCCAAGCCCTGGACGAGGCAGGACCAGGCATTTATGGATCTTCCTCTTAGGGTGATGATGTCATTATGGTGACTCAGCCCCAACAAGTCTCAACTGCCGTGTTATGCAGTTCAAGTCTAAAGTTTCTGGGGAAAGATCCTGATCAGCCCAGCTTGGATGAGGTGTCTGTTCCTGCCTGGTCCAATCAACCATGGCCAGAATGGCAGGCTCATTAGGCTCAATATGGCCAAGGAGGATCTGTCTTTGTATATCTGAGTCTTCCCAGAAACTGGGAGATTTTGTGAATGGAGCAGACACTCTAATTAGTTTCTATATTGTTGCTATAGTCTGTATGTTTGTCTCCCCAAACCTCGTACTGAAACTTGATCTCCACTGTTGGGGGTGGTGTCTTCTAATGGGAGGTGTTTGTGTCATGGAGGCAGATCCCTCATGAATGGCTTGGTGCTGCAGTCTTTGAGGGTATGAGTAAGTTCTAGCTCTATTGGTTCTCTGGAGAGCTGGTTGTTAAAAAGAGCTTGGCACCTCCCCCCCCTTTTTAAAACTTTTTTCCCCCCTCTCTCTCTGTCTCTCTTGTTTTCTTTCTTACCATGTGATCTCTGCACATACTGCCTCCCCTTCACTTTCAGCTGTGAGCAGAAGCAGCCTGATACTCTTACCAGAAGCAGATGCTGGTGCCATGCTTCTTGCACAGCCTGAAGAACCGTGAGCCAAATAAACCTCTCTTCTTTATACATTACCTGGCCTCAAGTATTCCTTTATAGGAACTCAAATTGACTGAGGCTGCTCTACAACCTTAACACTTAAATAGGTTCAGAGTTGATATTAAAAATATTTAAGAAGTGCTATGGCACAGGCATGACTATTCAGGACAAGTGATCGCTGTATTCCAGGAACAGGCTCTAGGAGGACCCTTGCTGGGCGAGGCACTAACCCTCTAGCTATTAGACCATGAGGAGATATGGGGCATCCCATGGGAGGGGCCAAAGTGGCCCTGGAGAGGTGAGCTTTGGGGAATTTTCCTAGAAGCTCAGGTGCCCAAGAAGTGGACTCTCAGATGAGTATTCACATAGAAGTGATTTATTAAAGAAATGTTCCCAGGATGGCCACTAGAAAGTGGATGAAGCAGGACAGGAAGAGAAGGAAGTTAAGCAAGGATGCTGTATAGGGTTCTCCAGAAAACAGAACCAATAGGATATATAAATACAGATAGACAGATAGATATAGAGATATATAGATGTATAGAGATATATAAAAAGATTTATTATAAGGAATTGGTTCATGCCATTATAGAAGCTGAGAAGTCCTATGATCTGCCTTCTACGAGCTGGAGATCCAGGAGAGCGGGTGGTATAGCTTCAGTCCAAGTCTGAAGGCCTGAGAACCAGAACTGATGATATATGTCCCAGCCTGAGGGCAGAAGATCAATGTCCCAGCTCAAACAGGCATGCAGGAAGCAAAAGGGGCAAATGGCTCCTTCCTCCGTCTTTTTTCTCTATTCAGAACAAACGATTGGATGATGCTCTCAGCAGCCTGGAAGACGGATGCCCACTCACACTGGGAGGGCCGTCTACTTTACTGAGTTCACCAATTCAAATGCTGATCTCACCCAGAAACACCCTCACGGGCATACCCCATGTTTGACCAAATATCTGGGCACCCATGTCCCAGTCAAGCTGATGCTTAAAATTAACCAGCATAGGCTACTTTGAGTGCAATGACATTTACAAATAATTGATCACAACCAGTTACAGATTTCTTTGTTCCTTCTCTACTCCCACTGCTTCACCTGAATAGCCTAAAAAAAAAACATAATAATTAAGTCTGGTCTGATGGTAGTGGGCTATCAAAACTTATTAACATTAGTGTCACTAAAGCCGATATACAAGCCGCCACTGCTAAATTTGACTGACTTTAAAAAAAATGTAACCATCACAGATGCTGTCTCAGACAAAGTCCCACAGAGGGTAGCTTTAGCCTGATCCCTCAGGGGAGCTCTGGAGTATAAGCTACGCTGCAGAGTTCTGCCAACCAGAGGCAAGAGAATCAGGCCATCATGTCTCAGCACCTCTGAGTCACTGTTTAAGGCCACAGTGGGCAAGGATATAAATCCCCAAACACTTCTGGTTCTCTTTGTCTGTGGCTGAGCAGCTCTGGAGACCTTAGGGCAGCCCTCCTAAGAAGAGCTGCCGAAGAGCTACAGATGCTGCTTTTGGAGGTGAAACCACCCAGAAGGTGGGATGAGGGATGGAGCACTGTCTATGCCAGTGGGATTGGGGCAGTGGCTACTTACCAACTGGTTCATAAGTGTTTCAACATCTTAACAACCTGTACAGCCAAGCCAGTGTGTGCTAACTGGATGTCAGCCCCGAATATGATGCAGTGAAGAGCAAGGCAACCAGAGAGTGAGAAAGGCTGAATAGTTTCCCAGACTCCTACCAACTAGTAGAAAGTCTCAGTCATATAAGGCATTAGTTTCCTAAATCATCAAATAAAAGGCTGGAGGAAGATGATTTTACTTCTAACCTTCTGTAGATAATTTCTCCTTTAATAACATTGAGAATTGTTTTCATTATGTCTAGATCATGGCTAGATTTTTATATTCAAAGGGAAATAATTCGTATAGTGGACACTGGGCTTTTTTTTCTTTGCTTCTGGAATCTAATCTCACCTTCTTATTCCCTGATCGCGATTTGGGGGTTAGAGATCCCACACACATATGGTCTTAATGGAAAATAGTGGCAGCTTCCCAAAGGCCTCGGGCAGGGGTGGGGAATGTGCAGCCTTAAGGCCACATGTGGCCTTCTAGGTCCTTAAGTGCGGCCTTTTGACTAGATCCAAATTTTTCAGAAAAAATTATTTTATTTTTATTAATACATGTTTTCAACTTTTAAGTTTTCATTTTTAAAATGAATGTATTTAAAATAACAAAAAGTAAAATAAGCTTCAATGAAATAATCCTCCCAGATTGATGGGCACAGTTGGAACATTAGGAAGCCATAATGGCTACAGCTGCTGCGTTCATGGATTAGGTCTAACTTCCTCCACCTGACTGGAGGCACTGCCACACGAGGCTGGTTGGTGAGAGTTTGTGGGGGTGGAGTACGACAGTCTGTTATCAGCTTTTGACAACAGTGCACTGTGTTACTGTTTGAAGTGGAATTTGTGAATAGTTGCACAGCTCGACAGTATTTTTTAATTCTGTCTGCCTAACGGCCCACCGTGTCAAGGAAGACCAAGAGAATGCTGAAAGAAGAAAACAGATTTTTTTATTTTTATTTTTTTATATTTTGCTTATTTTCCCTCCTCCACTCTGAAGGAAGAAAACAGATTTTTTAAATAAGGATTGGGAATTGCAGTATTATTTCTGTTAAAGATAAGATGATTTCCTTGCTTTGTGATAGTACAACATCAACATAAAAAAATTCAATGCTCGTCAGCATTATGACACTCATAAGGACCACAAATATTTTAAATTAGAGGGAGAGATGCAAAAGGTTATATTGCAGAAATTAAAAGATGAAAAGCAAAACCAAAGATAATTCTTTCAAGCAGCAATAAGACCTGGAAATAATGCCACTGAAGCAACTTATAAAGTAGTTTATATACTTGGGGAAAAAAGGGAAGCCATTCAGTGATGTAGAAATTGTGAAAGAATGCATTGTCAAAGTTGTAGGATGCTTAGGCCCAATAACATTTCAAAGTACAAACAACTGCCTCTTTCAAGGAGAACCATAACTGATTGGCAGCAGGAATTAGCCTTCAATTTAACAGAACAACTTCATACAATATTTCAAAAGGAAAATATATATTATTCAATCGCTTTGGATGAATCAACTGATACTACTGACTTGATATAAGTTTTATACTTTATTTGGGTCATAACAGAAGATTTTCTTTGCTACAAAGAGTTACTTGCTTTAGGCACTCTTGGGAACAGAACACAGGGAAGAGATATCTTCAACAACTTTCAAGGAAATGTCATAAAGTTGGACTGAATTTGGTAAATTTAGTGAGTATATGTACAGACAGCACACCTTCTATGACAGGAAAACAGAAGGTTTTATTACACAGACAAAAGATTAACAGATCCAGATGTTCTCATTTCTTTTTTATTGTGTCTTGCATCATCAAAACCTCTGTGCTAAAGCTACTATTTTAAGTGACACTTTGCAACAAGTTGTAAGTATTGTTAACTGTATTCGTGCAAATGCAAAACATGGAATCATCAGTTTCATAACATGTTACAGTTGAATGATGAGGTATTCAGTGTGGATTTGATGTATCATTCTAAAGTGTGTTGGCTATGGCAGGGACAGGTATTAATGAAAATTTCACCTCTGCAAGAACAGATAGTTAAATTTTATGAAGAACAGAATCAGCAATGTGAGTCATTGAAAGATTTCTATAGGAATGCAGAGTTTCGGTGTGATACCATGTCAAATCAAAACGATCTGAATATTTCTTTGTAAGGTAAAACTAAGTATATGATATGTGGCAAAAAAATCCAAGCATTTCAAAAAAAAGCTATCTTTTTTCAAAACACTTCTTTAAAAGGAAATTTCAGATGAACTTTTTCCCCAGTTGGCAAAGATCATTGATGAGCAGGATGATATATGTGAACCATTTGCAGAATATGTAGCTGTTATAGACCTATTAATTGGAGAATACGACGAAAGGTTTACTGACTTTGAGACTTATGGCATCACACTCAAATTAGCATTTCAGCCTCACCTAGTTGATATCACCAAGACACCTAAAGAACTACAGATGGAATTGATTGAGCTCTCAGTAGATGACATTTTAAAGTCATTGTTTGATGGTAAGAAAGATCCAATTGAAATTTGGAAAAGTGCAGTAGATTACCAATGCCTTCGGCAACATGGC
This sequence comes from Avahi laniger, assembly GCA_963575035.1. Taxonomy (NCBI): domain Eukaryota; kingdom Metazoa; phylum Chordata; class Mammalia; order Primates; family Indriidae; genus Avahi; species Avahi laniger. The sequence goes on from CAUYSK010109567.1 coordinate 10,672, forward strand.
CAAAAAATACTTTCTTGCTTTTTCAACCACATATTGCTGTGAATCTACATTCTCCTACCTAACTGGAATCAAGACGCCCTTAAGGTCACAAATGACCGATACCCATCTAGAGCATCAACTGACACTGCAGACCTCCATGCAGCAACCAAATACTCAAATGCTTTCCAACAGAAAAGCAGACACAACAAAGTCATTAAAAGGTTAATTAACTTTAAAATTAACAAATAGTTTTCATTTTTTTTAATTATTAAGTATATAGTAGTTAGATTTTTACAAAATAATGTACATTTTTAAGTATATCTAATTGAAGTTTCTTTTTCTTTTTTTAAATGTGGCCTTATTTGATTACAGCTAAATTAACATGGCCTTCCAACATGAAAAGGTTCCCCACTCCCAGCCTAGGTCCTCCTGATCGGCACCAGCACAGGCAGAGTCTGAACGTTCTGCACCAACTGGGTGCTCTTTCCTGGAGTCTGGATTTGAGTGACACCTGGAGGTAGAGACGGTTTAAAGGTTGTTCCTTACAGGCAGCCACGGCTTGCCGGCTACGCTCTTCTGCTCTTCGGGGTGTGGCCTCTACGGGGGTCCCCGTGCCTGCCCCGTGGAGCCTCATAGTGCCTTTTCCATGCCCAGCCACACAGACTTGATTCCCTCTATGTCCTTCTCCTATATTCCCTTTCTGTTTCGATAGTTTCCACTGTTTGCAACCAGGAACTCTGACTGATAACACACAACGAGCTCATGCTCTGAAAATAATGTATAAATAACTTCAAAAAGTCTTACATAGCGAGCCACTTGTCATAGCACGGACTGTAGATCCTACTGTTTTTACTCCTAGATCATCGGTCAAGTGTTGTTGACATGTCTCGCTCACCGCTAGAGGGTGGACGCCTTGAAGGCTGGCACTATGGACTCTTCCACTAACGTAGACTCGTGTCTACCAGAGACCCTCGCACAAATTAGGTTTCCACTAATGAACAAAGAATAAAAAGTAACATATCATGGTAAAGACAAAAAGAATATAGAACATTAATATGGATTTTTTTCTATAACTCTATTCTGAGATTCTATACACAAATACCTAAACAGATAACTGTGTTACTGCAATAATTTTTTTTCAGATATTGATGAAAACATTCTTCTATGTGTCTTTTCTTTGTCCAGCTCTTTATCTGATAATATTTTGTTTACTTATGTGCAGTGACCTTGTTTCTAAGCATAAGGCTAAGTTTCCCATGATTGTTGTTTTAGGTGATGTTTATGTGGATTTTTTTTCTTTTGCTCCTTGTGGATAAAACATCTTAATAACCATAGGATCAGAATCTGAAGCAGCTAGAAATTGACACTTAGGTGGTC
>CAUYSK010109573.1:0-16153 GCA_963575035.1 Avahi laniger
CACATTTTATCAATCCACTCATGTATTGATGGACACTTGGGTTGTTTCCACATCTTTGCAATTGTGAATCACTGTGTCTTTAACATCCCTGAGATTCAACTTTCTTATCTGTAAAATGGGACCACCACCACCACCTACTTCACGGGGCTGACAAATACTGCTCATAGCAGGCACTGAATAGATGACATTTCCCTATCACTCCAACAACCGCAAGTGTAGGGATTACATACCTCTGTTCATGGGGGAGAGGCAGATCATTTTGTTTTAGTTTGATTATATACGAAAAAAAGGTGCTTCAGTGGAAAACTATGCATTGTCAAGACTCTAGAGGAGACCTCTACAAGTAATTTGATTGTGACTCTATGGGAGCTATCACAATTCTGTACATTGTAGGTAACTAGTAGTAGTGCAAAATAATTGTCTGTAGATGTGGAAATTTTGTCCTGGCCAGCAGAGGTTCAACTAACTTCCCTCCCCCACTGGGGAAGAAGCTAATTTTCCTGAATTTGCACACTCATTTTGACACTCCTCTACTCCATACAAATTTGTTCTGTTTCGATTTCTCCTTTGAACCTGTTATAACATCTGCCAAGTGTCCTCACTGATTAATAATTAATCAGTATCATTAATGATTAAATAAAATCTTTAATGTGTACATTTTTTGTATCTGTATGAGTCACGATTTTACCCTATTTTGAAAATTATCTGTTAACCACCTGACAGAAATCTTGTTCTTTAAAACTACAGATATCTCTAAAATGTTTGTGTAGCAACTTTTAATAGGAAACTGTTTCAGTAACAAAATGAGTCCCACATCGCTTACTCTAGTCCATCAGAAATGGGTTCTGAAGGCACTTCCTGGAACCACCGTCTGCCCCCAGGTCTTGTGATGGTTCGTTTTTGTTATTCAGAGCTCAGCTAATGCGACACCAACGCAGAGCAGCCTAGCTGACCCTGCCCCATCCTGTCTCCATACAATTTATTACCATCCAAAAGCATCTTGTGCATGTGGTATTTGAGGACACGCACATCCATCCTTTCTAGGACATAAATGCGAGCAGGTTGTTCTGGTCACTACTGTGCTACCAGTGCCTTCAGCAGTACCTAGAACACAGTACATGCTCAATAAATATTGCTGAGTGGTGGATAGGTGGGTGGGTAGAGTTGTTCTGAGTAAAAATAGAAAATTCTTCATGCCTAGAGTTTGAGGCACCTTGTCTAGGGTGGAGTAGAAATGAGATAAGCTCTTGATGGAGGGGTAGCTAAAGAGCTATGAATTGCTTTGCCTTTAAGTTTCCAGTAAATGAAGAGAACACATAAGAACAAACCTCTCACAGGAAGATTTTTCACAAGAAAGTTGTTTGATACCTCCTATATCAGTCCATCACCAAATTTTGTCAGTGTTACCTCCTGGATGTCCCTGGAATTTATCCTATTTCATCTCTACCACCCAATCCAAGTTAGCCCTCATGTATTGCATGGTATCTACGGACCCATTTCTTCCCCCATGGCCTACCTCCATTCCCCCCAATCAAATCTTTACATACAATCCATTCAACTAATATTTATGGAGTATTAAATATTTGCCAGACACTCTTCCAGGTGCTGACGATACAGGAACAAACAAGACACACAGGAGCCGCGGCTCTCGAGGAGCTGTCATTCTACTGGAGAGGAAAGGGCAAACTTACACAAGCAGACCGGGCACTGACTAGGTCATCTCAGAGAGGGGTAAGCCGTCTGGGATAGAACCTGGTTTGGGGGAGGGGCGGGGATGCAAAGGCCCAACATTAACGAGGATGGTCAATGAAAGCTCTTCAAAAAGGTGACATCCAAGTGCTAAAACAAGGGAGCCAGCCATGGGAATATCTAGGCTGGGGGAGAAAGCGGGTTTCTAAACCGCAAACATAAGCAAGGCAGCAAGTAGGAGAAAAGACAGGAAACAGGCAAAAGCCAGAAGCCACAGTCACAAAGAGGACAGATTTTATTCTAAGAACAAAAGGAAATACATTGACTCAGAAATCCTCATTCCTTCTAATCACCACTTCCCTTCAAATATTAGGTTTCCAGTTTTACTCTCACGTGTTCCCTTAATCCTCACTCCCACCAGTTCTGAGGTTACAGCTCATCCATTACTACCAGGAAATGGGCCGTGAACAGATACTGGCTCCCTTACCAAACAAACAACCACCTCTGCATCCCAGCTGGCCACACTGTCTCCTGGGAGGATACACTATACATGCCCCAGCTTAGAGAGATATACAAAAGTGCGGGCTCAGCACCTCCAAACACAGTAAACTCAACCCTTCTAAGTGGTTTACTATGACGTTCACCTGGAATTCACACCCCTGTCCACACCACCAGTGCTACCACGCGTTCTGCAGGGAATGACCAGGAGAGCGACTTTCATCTTGGCCAAGACTTCTCTCAAGCATCTCTTGGAGACGCCTGTTCCTCTCCATTTCCACTGTCATCACTTTAATCGAGATGCATCACTTAAGGTCTGAATTCTGAAACACTCTCCAAGAATGCTTCCTGACCACTACTGTTTTGCTTCCATGGTTCCCAAACTTCAGTATGCATTAGACTCGCCTGGAAGACCTGCTGAAACAGATTGCAGAGCCCCACTCCACAGTTTCTGACTCAGTAGGCCTGGGGTGGGCCTGACAAATCCCCAAAGGATACTAATTCTGCTTTAATTCATCCTCAGACTACTCTTCTCTTCCTAAAATAGATGCTCACCATACTGACTCGTTAGACTAAGAACTTAAAATTGCTACCCACACCTACCATTAGAAGTGGAACTCTGGCCCTACCACATCTGTCCAAGCAGACTGGATTGGCGAGCAAAGCTATTTAAAAATAACCAAGTATCTTGTAGGAGGCTCATCAACACGGCATTCCCCTCAAGCCTGGCATGATGCAATAAAAAACTTCCTGGACTGGAAATCAGAAGTCAGCATGGCCATTCTGTAGAAATCAGGAAATCACTTAACCTCCCTGAGTCCTTTGCCTCATCTTTGAAACGTCCTTCTATTTCACAATGTCTGCAGGAGAAACAAAGGCAATGGTTGCTAAGACTGTGCTTTGTGAACTTTCAAGCCCAATGCAAATTAACAACCATGTATCATTTTCCAAAAGCCGTGGGTGCTCAGCCTACCTACTCAAATTCCTGACCTGCTAAAGACCTGCACAGGTGCCTTTACGTATCTCTTCAGTGTAGGTGAGGACTCTTTCTTCCTGTTTCTAATTTAGAAAATATGTTTAATTTAAGGCAGAATGAGTTTTTAGTCTTATATTTAAAAAAAGAAAAATATACAAAAGAAATACATAAAAATTTGGGGCTATACTAGTATTATCATTACTTACATTCTAATTCCATTTCTTCCTTTATTAATTACTTAATAAGCTTGATTGCAATAAACTACATTGAATGTGGATGAGGATCTAGGCTCTGGAACCAGATCCTTCTATTCATTTCCTGACTCCACTATATATGATCATGGCAAGCCACTTTCCCTTCCTAGTAACTCAGTTTCCTTATCTGTAAAATGGATCTAGTGAAAGTACCCACCTCACAGGTTGTGCTATTAATACACATAGTGTGCTTAGAGTGGTGTCCGCTGTGTAGAAGTCCTCAAGTAATGCCCACTATTATCATCATTATTTTGTAAGTCACTGAATACCCTTCAATAATTCAGAGCTGTCAAGTACAATTAAAGGGGTTTATTTGAATAATAACCTGTTTTCTTCATTTATCTAATCAACCGTACTATATCAAACAAGTTAGGAATGATCGCAGTGGAGAAAGAATAAAATATCAATATGGAAGAGAGAGGATGAATAAAAGTGAACTCAGAAAATTACTGCTTCAGCAACATTTTCTAAACAGGTTTTCTTTTTCTTTCTTTCTTTCTTTCCTTCTTTCTTTTAGACAGTGTCTTGCTCTGTCTTTATTTACAAAGATTTGAGAATATGTGTGTGTGGAAGGAGAGAACTACTATGGATCAAGAGAGCAAAAAGCAGACAGGAATTCTGGATCCTTTGCTCAGTGTATACAGAGAAAGTTCCTGTTTTGCCTCAAGAGCCATCTGCAGCTTGAATATTTGTCCCCTTCAAAATTAAAGCTGAAATTTAATCCCCAGTAAGGTAACATTGAGAGGTGGGGGCCTTTAAGAGTGATTAGGTTTTGAGGGTAGAGCCCCCATCAATGAATTAATCCATTGGTGGATTAATGGATTAATGGCTTAACATGGGAGTCAATCCGGTAGCTTTATAAGACGAGGAAGAGATACTTGGGCAAGCATGTTAACACACTCAGGTCCCTCACCATGTGATGCCCTGTACAACCTCAAAACTCTACAGAGAGTCCCCACCAGCAAGAGGGCTCTCACCAGATGTGGCGACTCGACCTTGGACTTAGCCTCCAAAACTGTAAGAAACAAATTCCTTTTCTTTACAAATTACTCAGTTTCAGATATTCTGTTATAAGCAACAGAAAACAGACTAAGACAAGCTGAAAGATTTCCCATAATGTACTATTCCACTGACATTGTGGACCTAGATAACTGGATCGCAGACTCCCGATGCAATTTTCAATTTTTTATCTGGATATTTTGTCCCTACCTTCTGAGAACTCACAATTTTTACTGATTTATGTTGGGTAGTAAGATAATTAGTGACTTTTTTTCCTATTCTCAAATTATTTGAACTCTGTTCACATTACTTTTATAATGAAAAACTTGGCCGGTCATGGTGGCTCACGCCTGTAATCCTAGCGCTTTGGGAGGCCGAGATGGGAGGATCGCTTGAGGCCAGGAGTTTGAGACCAGCTTGAACAAGAGCAAGACCCCATCTCTACAAAAAATAGAAAAAAATTAGCTGGGCACGGTGGTGTGTGCCTATAGTCCCAGCTATTCAGGAGGCTGAGGCAGAAGGATCACTTGAGCCCAGGAGTTTAAGGTTGCAGTGAGCTATGTTGATGCCACTGCACTCTAGCCAGGGTGACAGAGAGAGACTCTGTCTCAAAGAAAAAATCTATTATGGTTACAACTATATCAAGAAGCACATGCCTAGGAAAAAGACCAGAATGCAAGACACCAAAATTCTAACGGTCTGTGTTAAAGTGGTTGTAATCATAGTTAATGTTTCTCCTTTATCCTATCTTCCCTAATGCTTGGCATTGTCATTATATTACTTTATAATAAAAATAATCATTAAAAAATTTTAGAGACTCAAAAGGAAGTTGTACCCCAAAACTTTAGTTTCGCTGTTGCTTTTATGTAATATTGCCACCTATCCTCTGAGACCCTTAGCGGCTACTCGCCGCCTCCCCGAATCTGTAAAATAGGCACTGTGCTTGTCTGGGCCTCTCCCCACCTCACTAGTCTGCCAAACACAAAACACTCTCTGATTATCAGTGTGACATTCCCTGAAGGGTTGCACCGTTCTCCCCCGGTCCCCCAGGAAGGCCCACACACTCTTGCTGACCTGCGCACGGCAGATGCTCCTCGATGTCTGGATGCTTGTTTTGTATCACAGGACGTGAAGTGAAGGCTGCTTGTTGCCATATCTGAGTGAGATCTGTTCATCGAAAAGGCAGAGTCAGGTTTTAATTTCTTTGTCCTGTGGGAAAAATCTCCACAAATGCAAGTACACAATGCAAGCTCTTCAATTATTTTATACATCTCACCTCCATTTCTTACCAATTTTAAAAATCAAGTAACAAAAGTTTACTGTTACATGTTGAACATTCCTGAAATGTAGCCCCAATAAAACAAACTTCTGTTTCTTTTTATTCTAGTACACAAAAAATAAATTAATAATTGAAACCACTCTGTAGCTCTCCACCTAAAGATTGCATTGTATTTTGAAAATGTCCTTCCAGATCTTTTCCCAAGTACATCTATTCATATTTTATTAAAAATTTAGTAAAGATATTTATTATAAGTTATTACATACTGTAATTATACCGAATCTTTTCTTAATAAACACAGAGTTGCTTTATCACACTTAGTGTCTACACAGCATTCTCCTGAATGAAAGTACCATAATTTGTTACCTGTCCCTCATTTTTAGATATGTATGTTGCTCCCAAAGTTTTGGTATTACAAACTACTATAAGAACCTTTACTCATTTGCCTGATTATTTCCTGAAAAAAAAATCCTGATAACAAGGGCATGTATTTTGTAAGGTATTTTATTTTTAATAAACTGCCTAATTTTCCATTATATATACACAGCAGAGAGCTGAGGTAACACAGTGAAGGTAAAGACCAATCTGGTTCGCAGAATTTTAGACCAGTTTAAACCCAGAGATATCCCACAGACACACCAAGGGGGCAGGTCTGCTCAAAGAAGTAAACTTCCAGAAAGACTTTAAGAATGAATAAGGCCTACCCTGTTTTATAATAGAACTGTCAATCTCTTTCCACTTCATTCACCTTAACAGTAAGTGTGCCACAGAGAAGAGCCAGAGTCATTAACAAAAGAGGCAGGAGTAAGGGTTAGTGACTATCCCTTTGGGGAAGCTTATTCTTTTTTAATTGTAAGATGTACAATGCCCTCAATTAAGCAGAGTTTGATTACATCCCACCTTTCAGACTTCCCAATGCTCTGTAATATTTTACATTCAGCATTCATAGTGTCTTGAACATATCAAGTTCTCTAAATTTTATACACAAGGTAGGGAGAAATTGAGGTTCTTTTTACAAGGGTGGTGGTTAGGTGTGGGCTGGTGGGAGGAAGGAAACTCCACAGGTAAAGGGAAACTTCGTTTGAAGGCAGGTTATTTCTATCACAAAACTTTTTACCGGCCAGGGTCTGTGGCTCATGCCTGTAATGCTAGCACTTTGGGAGGCCAAGACGGGAGTGTTGCTTAAAGCCAGGAGTTTTAGACCACCCTGAGCAACCTAGGGAGACCCTGAGCCCATCTCAACCAAAAATAGAAAAATTAGCTGGGAGTGGTGGCACGTGCCTGTAGTCCCAGCTACTCACGAGGCTGAGGTAGGAGGATTGCTTGAGCCCAAGAGTTTGAGGTTGCAGTGAGCTACAATGACGCCACTGCACTCTAGCTGCTCAAGTGACAGACAAGATACTGTCTCAAAAAAGAAAAAAAAACTGTGAATTATTTAAAAGTGAACTTAAGAACACAACAGAATATTAACCCTGATGCAGCTTAAGCTGTATTAATAGAAGTATAGCATCTAGAATGAGGAAAATGATAATCTATCCTAAGTTTCTTCTATATAGCTTTTTTAAGAAATATAATTGTCTCTTAATCAAAGCACAAATTTCTTGAAGGCAGTACTGTATCACAGCACCTAGTACAGTGTCTTGCAAGAGGAAACCTTCAATAAGACTGTGTTAGTTGACTGAATAAATGAACAAAGGAGCAAATGAAGGACAACGCCACTGTCTTCTGGTCAGACCAGCCACACATGGCCTACCAAATGTGCTAGACACACTGTTTTAAGAAGACCAACAATGGGAAATGCAACCAAATGGAACAGCGAGGGAGAGAAAGACAGTTCAACAGAAGGAAGAGTTCAAGCAAGTGGAGTTAAACTTGGAAGAGTCAGAAGAAAGCAGAGAAAACAAAAGAATATGAAAGCTCCCTTGTTGACAAGATTCTGATTCATCCTTCTAGACCACCTTCTCTGGAGTGAAATCCTACTCTCAAATGACTGAGAAAAAAATACACAATAATATGTACACAGAATAGTAAAACAATTGTGGCAAAATGTTAACAGTGGATTAAGAGTATTCAAAAGTTCTCTGTTATTATTCTTGCACTTTTTCTGTAAGTTTGAAATTATCGCAAAATAAGATGTTTTCTGAAAGATAGCTTAGTATAAGGACGATTCTGTAACAAAGGGCGGAGACAGGGATCAAATGGAAGTGGCCACTGAATCTCAGACACCCGTGGACCAACCAATGCCAGTGGAGAATGCCAAGGTCTCAGGGTCATGGGCACGCAGTCCAGCCATCACAGACGCTTTGGTGGCAGAGGCAGCAAGGAAAGAAGCCAATGCAAAGACAACAGGTTGGGGCCCTCAACCAAGGAGCAGTACCCAGACCAAGGCCCTCCCTGCCCCACTTCCTCCTGCACTCTGTGTCACCTTGGAAGGAGGAAAGAGAGGAGAAACCTTTGAGAAGGGAGAGACACAGGCCTGAGGTAGAGTATAAACTTTTACTTATTCATGGACATTCCCAGATTAAACGATTAACGATTAGTTAATGAATTAGCAGATTGATGGCATTTACCACTCCCACACTTCCCCAACAACCTGAGTCACTCCAAAAGAGACTGTTTGGAATGTGAACAGATGACGTAATCTTTAATTGAAAACTCAATGTGTTTTTCTGTCCTCAATGAGGTTGAGCGTTCCAGAGCAAAGAGAGAACAGCTGAAAAGAATAAAGGTTCATTTTCACATAAAATACAAAGTGTGACTCAGACCATCCTCACTGAGGAAATGGAAGGTAGGGCTTTCTATCTCTTTCAAGAAAAATAAATTGCCCACAACAGATGCTACTGCCCACAGTCACAGCAATTTACTAAGTTGGAAACTCAAACCAGAGCCTGTATCTTTTCAAATTTTTCTTAGACAAAGCAAATCATACTCCTTCACATTATTTAAAACAAACAACAGAATGTTTGATTGGCAGGAGATATGTATGACTCCTGTTTCATTTTGCTGATTTTCTTTGCTGATTTTTCAATTGAAAAAAAAAAAAAAAAACTTTGGGAGGCCGAGACAAAAGGGTAGCTGGAGGCCAAGAGCTTGAGACCAGCCTGAGCAACATAGTGAGACGCCATCTCTACAAAAATAGAAAAATTAGCTGGGCGTGGTGGTGCTCATCTGTAGTCCCAGCTACTTGGGAGGCTGAGGCAGGAGGATCAATTGAGCCCAGGAGTTTGAGGTCACAGTGAGCTATGATGACGCCACTGCTCTCGAGCCTGGGCAACAGAGCAAGACCCTATCTCAAACAAACAAACAAACAAAAAATCCTTTCCCAACTAACGGGCTTTCTTATTTCTAACAGAAAACTTCTTACCTAACCTATTAATTATACTTTCTCACCACGTGACTGTACTGTGAGTAAGGAGTAAGCATGCTGGGACGCAGGACAACACACCAAGTTTCCGTCGCAGGTGTGCCAGGCACTTGCAAGCAGTATGACTGGACCACTCCCTCACCTCTCTGGGCCTCTGTGTCCTCATCCACAAAAGCAGAGGAGAGAGAACAATGCCTGCCCTGTCTATCTCACAGGGATCTTACGAGGAAGAAATGTGTTCTGTTTTATGAGATCACTTTTTAAACTGAAACAGCACATAAATGTCAGGGGATGTAAGAGGTGCTGATGTTATTAGAAGAGTTAAGTGATGGGAGCCGAGAGCCTCCCATTAAACAGACCACACATTCCCGCTACTCAGCAGTTCTGCTTACGGTTTCCTGCAGTCACAGGGCAGAGGCCGCCTAGGCAGCATTTGCCATTTTCGTTACGTCCCTCCAAGTGGGAACCCAGATATTTTCAGGACACAGAGCAAACGCAGGTTTTCAGCATGACACTGAATGGGGGGAAGGTGTTATCATTTCTTTTAAAGTATCACAACCCAAGACAAAGCGTAAGAAGAAAATTTTTTAACAACAATGCTGAAAACAAGTTTCCTTTTCATTCGCCTCATGATCCACAAGAGGAAGGAAAAAAGGAAAAACAAAGGCTGTCTAAAAGTCATTTTCTCAGGCTAGATAGTGTGTCTTTCTCTGGGTTCTTAAGTTGGAGTTTACAACTGTATAATTATCGGTCTCTGTTTTGGTTGTGGGAAGCATCTTATAAGCTTCCTAAGGATAGGAGCTGTCTGTCTTAGCCCAGAGCTGTTCAATGAATGTTCGATGAATGAATGACATTTTTATTGATTCTATTAGCACCCTTGCACCAAATACAGCCCTGCTACTTGGCATTTTATGTCACACATGTAGATCATGGAAAGTACCCAAAAATATTTTATCACAGAGACCTTCATTCACAAAGAAGCAGCTTTCAGGAAATTCAAGGGCTTTCCCCACAAACATCTATTAGTAGAAAAGACAAACGAAACAGAAGGAGAAGCATATAAATACTCAAGTAATTAAACCCCAGAGTTTAATTTTCTTTAGCTGTTCAATATGTGGCTGTTTTCATAGTTGATGTGCTGTATTTATTTGCCTGTGGCATTAAGCAGGCACACAAAATGATTTTGCTATACAAGGATGCTATTACTTTCAAAAAAAAATTCTAAGCTAATATTAAGGAGGGGCCATGACGAATAAATACTGTATATTGGCTCCTGGTTGCTGGATCATGAAAAGACTCAAATTCTGCCCCAACTACTAACTTAGAAGATAATGACTGTAGCCCCAAACCACAAGAGAAATTCAAGTCTTGGTCCCATACTTCCCTGCTTTCTAAAATACAGTCACCTTTAATGACTTGAAATAAGATATTCTATAACACACTAATCTGAAGTGATCACCAAAGAAATCCATTCATACCACCTGAATGGTCACTAAAGACTTTCCACACCTGTGGACTGATGAAATACCAAAAGAAAAGTAAACCATGCATGCAATGCACATCAAACTCATGTTCTGTTTGGTTTTCCTCAATTATACACTTAAGTCTCTCTATCCAAGTCAGAGAATGTAGACATAACAACTATGAAGTCATTTCTTAACTGATTAAGTCACCAGAGCCACACAACATTTAGGTTACTGTCTTGATGTTGGTCTGGAGAAAGGTCTCTGATAATCACAGGCCTGTTCTGCCCAGCATGTTTATCATGACTTCGGTGAGGACACTATAAATATTCTTACGCTATCTGTGGATGCACAGTCGCAGGATGGATAGTTCACGTGATGGACACCAGAGTCAAGATCCAAATAATCTTAAAAAGAGTAAAATCATTCCTTGGTATCTGTGGGGATTGGTTCCAGGATCCCTGAGGATACCAAAATCCATGGATGCTCAAGCGCTTTATATAAAATGCCACACTATTTGTATATAATCCATGTATATCCTGCCATATACTTTTAAATCATCTCTAGATTACTTATAACACCTAACACTATGTAAATGCCATGGAAATTGTTATACTGTATTGTTTATTATGTGTATTAATTTTAAATGCTGTGTTGTTATTTTTTTCAAGTATTTTCAATCCAAGGCTGGTTGAATTCTCAGATGCACCATCCTTGGACACAGAGGGCCACTTGCAATTCTAGAAGGAACTCAGGAAGAATAAAATTGCCACATATAAAATAACAATTGTCCAAATACAAGATGAAGAGATGTACCTTAACAAGAATTCATATATAACTCTTTGGGTTTTAGTTGACAAGTTTAAGGAGTGTAATATAGCTAGAAGTGGGGAGAGGCACAGGGAATAATAATTTGGCAAGTGTGGTAGATTATATTAATAGATGGCCGCAAATTCTTTGTCACTCTTCCTGTCAAGAAATGGGGTCTCTGATCCCTCCCCTCGAACTGGAATGGTCTCTGTGACTACTTGACCAATACCAATACTGTGTTAGTTGGAGGGCCCTCGTCTTAAAGACTAACAGCTTATACTTTGCATCACTTGGAATACTAAAGCTCGGAACCATGCTGCCATGCTGTGAGGAAGCTCAAGCAGCCACCTGGAGAATAACAAAGCCCCTGGCCAACAGTTCTAGCTAAATTCCCAGCTGACAACTAGCACTAACTGGCCGGCCAAGTAAATGAGCCCTCATAGAAATGAATCCTCCAGCTCCAGCTGAGCCACCTTAGGTGATGCCAAGTGAACAGAGATAAGCCATCCCCTCTGAGACCTGCCTAAATTTCAGAGTCATAAGCAAATAAATGACCACTATTGTTTTAAGCCTCCTAAGTTCTGTGGTGATTTGTTACACAGCTATTGAGAAGTAGCACAGGAAGCATTAATAGAAGAAGTACCCTGAGTCATGAGAAGAAATGACTCATTTGCCCTCTCAGCCAACCAGACTATACCAAGAATAGTGTCCAGTTTGGCTGTCACCATCTAGAAACTATGACAGGTCAAATGCAAAGAGATCAGAATGGTCTAGAATATGTCACATGAGGAAGAGGTAACAGAACTGAGCATATTTAGCCTAGAAATGCCAAGATGCACCAGGGAGGCGGGTAGAACATTTCACATATTTGAAAGACTACTGTGTAAAAATATTAGAATGGTTTTATGGTAAGATCAGTGCCTGACAGGCTGCAGAGAGGGAAAGCTTGCCTTGGTTAAGGAAGAACATTCTAAATGTCTTTCAGAAATGAAATGGATGCACGGCCTTGGGAATCAAGGGAGATCTACTAGAATATCTCTACTAAAAAGTTAATTCTCTACCCTATTCAATTCTCAAATTTGCAAGAATTCCAACTCATTAGTTGGAATTCCAACACATTAGTCCTATGTGCAACTCTGGACATTCTGGCTCTGTGGGTAATTGCTGATGTTGATGGGCAGTATTCTGAACCTAAAATTCAAGGAACCCTTGATTATTCCCATTAGCATTCCTTTTCTAGGATGTACATTTTCCATGTTCCTTAACTGGCCTGCCACTAAAGCATAATTAGCCCATGTATGCATTCCTACCCTTTCTAAAATGAGCTAAAGACGTAAGTGTAAATACGGTGTTAACAAGTGGAAAGCAAGTGCAAAATGTTAGGAAGATCTCTGGGCATGAGACCAAAAAAACTAAGCATTTTTCATATTTCATCATGCATGATATCTAGTAGTGTACCGTGGCTTTAAAAAAAAGAAGAAGAAGAAAAAAGGAGGGGGCTGTTCAGACACAGCTGAACAGCTTTGAGGAGCATGGATCTGCCAACTTTTAGCATGCTAGAGTTACCATCAGCACTCTGAATGCTGATTTGACCTTTGGGACTTCATTTTCCTCATCCGCAAAATGGGAATGACTTCAAGACCAATCACGTGGTGGTCGATGAAGATTGAAAAAAAAGAAGAAGAAGAAAAACCAGATTTACCATAGCTACTGGGCCTGGCACAGAAGACATTTAAAAAAGAATCTAGCTCATTTCCTCTCCACTAAAGATAGAAAAACGATGACAGAATATATTAACATAACCAATTTCCTTTCCTCTCCCACTAGATTTATCTCCTCCAAAGCAGGGACCATTTCTTACTCACTGATCTAAATCCAGCACTTAATATAGTGCTGATCACATACTTTTTGAACTAATTACATTATTTCCAATATCTCTTTCTGGCTCACGCATTCTAGAGATCTCTAGCTTCAGATCTGGGGCCGAATTAGTTGTCGTTATTTATATGTCCTATCTATGTTTGGCCACAAAGTACCTATACTTTTATAGCTGAAAAACTACCGCAATTGTAACGAAATAAGAAGATAATTAGTTTTAAATGCCTCCCTCACTTGCTAAAAATATCTGTTCCATGAGGGCAGATACATTTTGTTCAGCATCACATCCCCAGAGCCTGGCAAGAGCTTTACAACAAATGTAAACATTTGCTGAATGAATGAATGAAATGAATAAATGAATATAAGTTCTTTGCAAGTCTAAGTAAAGCATAATTTCCTAATTTTAGCAATCCTTCCTAATCAAATTCAAAGTTGCTACATTTAGGTATGACAAAAATGTTTAAAAATAAAAACAGCAGATGTTTGATCTCTGGGTGGTAGAAAAAAATTTCTCTTTTTAAAATCTTTGATTTATTTTACGCTGCAGGAAGTCAACCAAAATACTGGCACCCAAAAAGCTCATATAATATGTCAGACTAAGTCAAATATATTCTCTATCTACAAAGATGACTGTTACCAGTTGGTGTTTAAAAGTATTTTGACTACTGATCTCTGAACACATCAACTTTTAAAAAATCACTTTAGTTAATGTGATTTTAAGATCAAGGAATGAGATCAGTAACCAAATTATATAAATCAGTTCACTAAAATAAGACTTTTCTTCAACAAAGACAAATCAAGAACATATGGGGGTTATGGTAGGACACAGAAATTAACCTCTATCTTTACAAAATACTCAAAATCCATTCACTAATAATTCAGCAAAGACACAGTTCTAGTCTCCTGCAAATTCCAAAGGGGGAAAGTGGGACATGATGACTAAGGACAGATGTTTAGACTTTAGGGTCTGCGTCACACACAAAAAAAGGGGCAATGATTCCAAAGCACAATTGAAAAAGGTGGTCATGCAAAGGTCACTTTTTGGTAGCTCATATTGACCTGCTACAAAGGGATCTGCTGAAGCCAACACAGCAAGGTGAGAGGTGAGGGTCTGTGAGGATTCAACACACACTAATTCTTAGGACAAGCCACTTTACTAATCTTTACCGAATTACCCTGACAAAACAAAACCCTGCAATGAAGCCAGCAGGGACATAAGACAAACACAGTAAATACAAAGTGAACCATCAGCATCCAGCCATTGTTCTGCAACCCTGACGCACACCTTGCAGCAGGGATAAACCAGTCATGGCATCCCGGAAAGACCAGATCCTCAGGCTGGTTTCTCCAATTTCAGCACTCACCTTAGGAAGTTTAAAAAAGGGGACGGGGGAAGGAGGTTGGAGGGGAAGCCCTAGCAAGCTTGACATGAAGCCAGACGAAGACAATGTCATCTAATAAAAACTACAGGGCTCCAGTGAAATTCAACTCTGATTTAAAAAATTTACATAGCTTTTCCTTAAATTAAATCCTCACAGACTTAAAGAGAACATTGTAATCATACCCCCGGGAACTGCTAAATAAATACAACATACTCACAGATTCAGAGCAGCTGCAACTTTGGAAGAAGAATGAATATTCTACTATGAAGATGTCTTTCCCTCTCTTCTACCAGATCTTTTTTAAAAGCCAACAAAAAGAAAAAAATAATCCTTAATTTAAAAGCCAAAAGTCCTCAATTTCTGTTTTATTCCTTGGACTCCAGTGAGACTCTCAATTATCAAGCACAAGCAAAGTAGTTGCCGAGGCTGTTGACAGCATCCCAGAGCTTTCCAGGGCAGAATTTAAGACATGTCAGTTAAAGTGGCAGCTACGCTCACTGCTGTAGCGGATGCTTCTGCAGGAAGGGATGCTGGGAGATTTTTTTTTCCCCAGTCTCTGCTGCAGCCTAATTCTAATCCATCACTGTTTAATTATCCCAGAGAAACAGGCTAGAAAAATACAAATGGCCTGGATTTATAAAAAGTATAGGATCTTTTAATGATTTTTCATCTAACCCAGGGATTCACCTCCTACCTAATAAAGGTCAATTGAGGAATAAAATGAATTACCTCTTTTGTTTTAAGGAAAATGTAGGAACAGGCTGTTACTCTGAGGTTAGACTTAGGTTTTATATCCCATGGACTTTTTTAAACATTAAATGAGGGGAAATTAATTTCTCTGAAGTTTTTAGATTAATGCACAAAAGTTAGTGAAGGGAATTAAATACACATGACACCAATATAGTTGGAAAACTACACTTTTAAATTAATATTTGATAAATAATAATTTAATAATTTGATAAATAATAATTTGATAAATAATAATTTATCAAATAATTTAAAGTGGCTTTGATGAAATTTTTAAAAAGTACGCTTAGGAAACACTAGTTCAATGATTCTAAGATAGAATCATTCTAAAGTTCAGCTGCGCTTTTTTGGTTTAAATATTTAATAGATAAAAGGAATGAGATGGTCATGTCTAGACAAATTTCTTGTCTTGTCTCAAGGGCTCCTGCACATACTAGAAGTGAAATATTTTTATTACAGGGCTCACTATTTTTTCTGATTATAAAAGTAATGCCAGGTAACATATTTTGGGATCTCCAAATTATAAAATAATAAACTCCTTGGAAAGAACAGAAAAACAAAGAAGAACATTAAAATCTGCCATAGGCCGGGCGCAGTGGCTCATGCCTGTAATCCCGGAACTCTGGGAGGCCCAGGCGGGCGGATTGTTTGAGCTCAGGAGTTCGAGACCAGCCTGAGCAAGAGCAAGACCCCCGTCTCTACCAAAAATAGAAAGAAATTAATTGGACAGCTAAAAATATATAGAAAAATTAGCCGGGCATGGTGGCGCATGTCTGTAGTCCCAGCTACTTGGGAGCCTGAGGCAGTAGGATTG
>CAUYSK010109574.1:0-15043 GCA_963575035.1 Avahi laniger
GGCTGATGCCATGGCACTCACTCTAGCCAGGGCAACAGAGTGAGACTCTGTCTCAAAAAAAAAAAATAATAATACAAAATCCTGTAAAGAATAGGATTCTGATTTGAAACTCAGAGTTAGGGGGAAGGGCAAGGGCAACATACATAACCTAAACATCTGTACCCCCATAATATGCTGAAATAAAAAAGAAAAAAAAAGAATAGGATTCTTTTTTTTTTTTTTGTTGAGACAGAGTCTCACGCTGTTGCCCTGGCTAGAGTGAGTGCCGTGGCGTCAGCCTAGCTCACAGCAACCTCAAACTCCTGGGCTCAAGCAGATCCTCCTGCCTCAGCTTCCCGAGTAGCTGGGACTACAGACATGTGCCACCATGCCCGGCTAATTTTTTCTATATATTTTTAGTTGTCCAGATAATTTCTTTCTATTTTTAGTAGAGACGGGGGTCTTGCTCTTGCTCACGCTGGTCTCGAACTCCTGAGCTCAAACAATCCGCCCGCCTCGGCCTCCCAGACAGCTAGGATTACAGGCGTGAGCCACCACGCCCGGCCTAAGAATAGGATTCTGATTTTCTAAAGTTTATGTCTGTATGTGTGAGAGCATGTGCATATAGAGTAAAAAGCCTGGAAGAAAATACACTAAAATGTTAATATCTTGTTTCTTAGTTAATGATTTTAATTTTTCTACAATGAACTCATATTATCTTTATTATTTGAAAGACAATGTTATTAATTTCAGAAGTGAAAGTATGTCCAAGGCTACATGCTGTATGATTCTATTTATATGATGTTCTGGAAAAGGCAAAACGACAGGGACAGCAAACAGGTCAGTGGTTGCCAGAAGCCTGGGGTGGGGGAAGAGATTAACCACAAAGGGGCACAGGGGAATTTTTTGGAGAGATGAAAATGTTCCATATCTTGATTATGGTGATAGTTCCATGGCCATGTGTGTTTTTCAGAGCTCACAGAGCTGTTCACTAAAAAGGATAGATTTTATGGTATGTAAATTGTACTTCAATGAGCCAGAGTTAAAAAAAAAAAAAAAGCGAGTCTGGGTTATTCCTCAGGTTCTATTATCTCTGGAGAATCTGATGGACCTAGGAAGATAATGAAACCTTTGGAGCGTATGATGTAAAAAAAAAAAAAACAAGATTAAAGAAACAGATAAGGGAAATTTTCATATTCCTGTCAGTTTCTTGAAATTCAGCCTTACATGGCTGGAGCTTTTTTTTTTTTGTTGTTGTTCTTTGCTCCTTTATTTTTTAAAGTCACTCAAGACCAGGATTTATGTGAAAGACATAGTTTTTCTTGGTATTTAATGAGGTGATTTTAGTGTGAATTCAAGTATATGATTTACAGCTCAAGTGATCTCTTTATGAAACATTTACATCTGTGACAACACTTAATAAAACTTTTTATTGGCAACACTGCTTGTATGGTTAGAACAGACTGTCAAAACAATCCCCCTTGGACCAGACACATCACAAATTGATCATTGACTCTGTTGCTCTTGCCAGTAACATATCTAAATTCACCCTGATAGGGAATAGAGAAAAAGACAAGCTGATGACATCACTTTCTTTATGAAGATTGGGGTTTCCATTTACTACCCGGGACACAACGTAAAGACCATCTGTCTTAGAGTAAGAGACTACATGAGCCAGAAGCTGGCAACTCCAGTCCTGAACTCCCAAGGTAGATACTGTTGTTTGAATTCAGTCATGTCATTTAAATATTGGAGACCTGTTTCGTGCTTTATTTAATATGGAATTCAGTCACTGTCCGTAAGTACTGACACTAGATGCTGTAGAACTGGGGCACAATCCAAAGCTACCCTTTTGTTTCTTTCTTAGGTTAACAACAAGAGAAAGTTTCATAAGATACCAGTGTTATGGAAAGGAGGTGGCCAAGTGGATCCATACAGAGAAAAGGAACATTCCAGGTACTTTTGTCTCTAATTTACCTTGTAAGCTCTTCTGTTTCTCCTTAGAAGTGACTCCAAATGTGTGGTATAGAAACTGCATGAACAGATGTTCCTTGTTCAGATAGAATCAGTTGAGAAATACCAAAAATACCTAATATAGAAGCTATTGATCCTGGTAAAGGGCATAATGAAAAGATGGCATGGAGTGCTCTACGGAAAAATAAATTGGCCATTTTAGTCTATTATATTTACAGACTAGGAATTTTGAGCTCTAAAAACATATCCAATTACACCTAATTGTAAGTCTGTGTCCACTACTAGACTGTGAGCTCGTTGAGGGCAGGAAGCACATCTTATTCATCTCTGTCTTTCCAGTAGCTAGGGTAGGTAGGAACTCGGACAAAGGAAGGAAGGCAGGATTAGTAGAATGGAGTCATTGGTCTCCTACGAAAGGTAGACTTTGAATCCCACTACTCTTTCTGAGCCTACCAATGGGTGAGAAAGAGTGGAGCCCAGCTGGATAGAGCTCACTGTAATGACAGCAAAGTTCCTGGCTCCATCATCACACAGGCCAGCCAGCTTTGTCCCGGACTACCTCAATAGGTGCAGGGCGTGTTGTGTGAGGTTCTGGGTTTAATGTAGATTTTTAGGTCAGCACATCAGTGCTACAATTTCTGGGTAAAGGAATAAAATCCTGGTGGGGAAGGAATGCAATCATGGTTTAACATAAAAGCAATTTTAGGAAAGATCTGTTGGACCAAAGCTACACTTTTTCAAAAAGTGACACCTCTCTGTGAATCATCTTTCTCTCAAGGTAGTGCTGAAGTGATTTTTCCCAACTACTCCAGAGGCAACGAAGACTTCATTTTGGAAACATTGGCTGGGTGAGCTGGTGACTCACACCTCAGATGAATTAATAAAAGTTGAGAAAACAAAAACCAGATGTTTCCTTCATCTTAATGTAGGCCTCTATGCTTTCTTTTTTCAGTTATATTGTCACTTGCTGATTTCCTTCTAGTGAGGCAAAAACCAATTTTTCAAATGTTGTGTATCCATGCCTATTTGATGAACTCTTTCCCAACAGTTGCTATTTGGCTCTAACTTCCACAAAGGCTGCAGTTTAGGCACTGACTGTTTCAACAGGCTAGTGGCACACAGTGTTTGACAACAGCATACCAGAGGGCTGGGACACTAGACTGGGTTTGCTCTGGAACTTTTGCAACAGCCTTTGGGGAAAAGCAAAAAAGGGAAGCAGTCTCTTTGCTTGCACGTAAACCTCTGCAGAACCAGAAAGCGTCTCGCCATGTAGCCGTGGCTTCCTTTTCCCATCCAGTATTCATTCCTTGGCCCCTGACCCTCCTGGAAAATGCTAGAAAGTGCATTGCAGAGAGCCCACAACTTATATTTTCTTTCTTCTGGCCAGACCAGTGGTGGATACATTGAAATCTAGAGTGACGCACTTTTAAAAGTTTCCCAGTTACACCACCCATCATTCCCTGAGAACTTCTGAAGCTTTTTGCTTTTTGTAAGGAAGGAAAATAATTTATTTTTTCCTCTATCCATTGTACTTTGGTTAAGAAATTATTTTCCCTAGACGCCACCCATAGCAAAAAGCTCCAGATGTTCTTAGGTTATAGGGGGAGAATGGATTATAAACCCTGGTGTTTTTCAAACTTGTATCCTTTCCCAACCTTCTCATTCAGGGCCCTTAGTTCCCGTCTCCCAGTCCTATTTTCCCAGTTGGGCTCCATCTTCCCTTGCCTGAGTGATCCAGAAGCAAATTTAGATTTTATGCTTCGACTACTACATCTCTCAATGTCTTGGTCTTACTAGGTATCTTCTAAAATTATAGTTCCTACCATTCCGTCCACCCATTTGTCCAATCCAGGTTGCTGGGAATCATTGTAAACTTCCCCCTCTCACTCATTCACTCCATTTAGTCTCTGAGTCCTGTTAAGTGTACCAACTTGATGTCTCTTGCATCTGTCCCCTCCTCTCCATCCCCACTGACGTTTGTCTAGTTTAGACCACCACTCTCTCTCTCACCTGGCCAAGTCTTCTAGCCATCATCTGTGTACATTCTTGTTCCTGTCCAAATAATCCATCCTTCCCACTGTAGCCACAATGAAAGCGATCTTTCCAAAACCCCAATCTGATCATGACTTCCTGTGCACTGCCACTCCCTGGCAATGCAGTGGGCCTGGTGGCCTGGGAAAATTCCTTACACCAGAAAATGAAGTGAAAGTGCTTGTTAAAGCTACTAACAGTTTAACGCCATAGCAATGGCAGGGCCTCCTCCGGCCTTCTGATCCTGCCCTAGACTGTGAACTCTGGGTCTTGCGGGGTTCTGTATCCACAGCACCATGCACAGTGCCTGACTCAAAGCAGACACTCAGAACTAAACAGTATCAGAGACAATACTCTCTCCCTCAAAGGCAGTGTGTTAGTCTCCCATTGCCACCGTAACAAATCACCACAAACTTAGTGGCTTAAACCAATACCCATTTGTCACCTGATGCTTCTATAGGTAGGAAGACTGACAAGGATCCCACTGGGCTACAATCGAGGTGACAGTGGGGCTGTGTTCCTTTGGCAGGCTCTAGGCGAGAATCCATTCTCTCTCCTTTTTCAACTGCTAGAGGCTCCCTTCCTCTATCTTCAAAGCCAGCAACGTGGCATCTTACTGACCCTGCTTCTATTGTCACATCTCTTTCCCTGACCATAGCCAGGGAAGGTTCTCCAATTCTAAGGGCCTATGTGATTAGTTTGGGTCCACTGTATGATCCAGGATACTCTTCGCATCTCAAGGTCATCTGATTAGCAACCTTAATTCCCTCTACATACTTAATTATCTTTGCCATGTAACCTAACATACAGGTTCCAGGGATTAGGGTGTGGACATCTTGGGGGGACCATTATTCTGCCCACAAAAAGCAGCAACAGATAAGAGACCTGAATTCCATACAGCAGCCCCAATCTAATGCTTTTCGCACAATTGCAATGCTCTTACCTACTTGGCTGCATTCTTTTTTATGTTAAAACCACAATTTAGCCACCTCGGTGTCCCCACTGCCTGGCCCAGGGTTCAGCCCAGGTGAAGTACTCAGTGTCTAAAGACTGGAAGTTAGTAAGTAAAATATTGTTTGGGTGGAGTGTTTAAATATCAACCTCTTGGTTCCCCTTAGAAAATGGAACTTTGATTGTTGAGTTTCAAGAAAGTGTTAAAAAAAAATTTTGTCACACAATCAGGGGGTCCAATTGCCATTATCTTGTTTTCTCACATTAAACCAGTTCTAAGATTGAAAAAACAGGCAACTTCCATTATCTGACAGAAATCTTCCAGATTGTTCAGATGAAAAAACAGCTCACATGTTTTTTGCCTCATCCACATGGGAACACAGCTGTATAAGAAATTCAAATGAACAACAACAAAAAAATCATGCAATAAAGCCTCGTGACTCCCAAAGCAACCAAGAATTGAATATTTCTCAAGCAATTTTTGTAGGATTAGTATTTAAACACACAGTGAAGCACTTCAGTTCCAACAAATCTGGAGAAATTAAACCTTGTTTCCAAGAAGTGCTCACAGAGCTTTCAATACATTTTTCCATCGTTGCAAAAGAAATAACTTGCACCATTAAGCTGCGTCTCTTTAGTGGGACCCTTGCCCGCCAGACAGCACCAAGTGGAAAATGAGCCAACCTGGTGTCCAACTGGGACACGGGGGACAGGACTCCCCAAGCTGCAATTGCAATATGGGTTCATGGTAAGGAGAAGGGTTCTTTGACTTGGCAGAATCAGCCAGAAATTGTCAGGTCTTATGGAGTTCAGGCTCCAGCCACGACAGCCCCAGCTAAGCCAGCTCTCAGAGTTCAGTTTTCACCGTGGCAACCACTTGGGGCACCTCCAACTTGCTGAACTAGAGATTCTGAAGGAAAGCAGCCCAGAGTAGCTCCGTGGTCTGCAAAGAGTTTTCCATATTTTATTCAAATAGCACCTCATCAGCAAAACCTTACAGAATACTCAACCTCCATTTGAAGGGCCTTCTGGATCTCAGTCAAAATGTCTCAATGTACATCACTTCATCTGATCTCCCTAACGGGCCTGGCAGCTACTTGGGGCTGGAACCATAATCCAGTACCTACCACAGTGCCTGGCACATGGTAATAGCTCAATAAATGTTTACTGAATCAGTGAACTGTCATCATTTTATAAAGGAAGAAACAGGCTCAGAGAGGTTTAAGTGGCTTCTGAAAAGTGCCCAGTGACAGGCAGGGCTAGGCCTCTGGCCTCCCGACTGTTAGCCTTATTGCTTCTTCCATTCCACCATGCTGGCCTTCAGGATCCGAGGAAATAAAAGGCAGGAGGGTGTCCCACTCCTTTTCGACAGACATTCATCGAGCATCTACACTAAACCAGATCTTTTCAGTGCTCCTTCCCTGTTCTCTGCCTGACTGGCTCTTTTAGGTCTTGGTTTTAATGTTACCTCTTAAGCAAGGCCTCAGGACTGCCCCTCCCACACCAGCTCCACCTCCCCATGCCCATCACTCTCTATCGCAGTTCCTATTTGTACTTATCCCAACCCTTAATTAGTTTGTGTGAGCGTTTACTTATGGTCTGCCTTCCCCAGCTGGAATGTAAGCTCCGCAAGGGCAGCGTGCAGGCCCTGACTCTCTGTGGACACTGGCCCACTGATTGTGATGCGCTGGGCATGATGCGGCCACTGAAACAAAGTCAGTGTGGTCTCAGGCGTATTCATAAAAGTGTCTAGAACAATGGACTTCCGGCAGATGTCCTGAATATAGAAAGGGAATGGAGTTGCTTAGCCTGGGGACAGACTCAGGGAAGACATACCAGCTTCTCTTTTTAAATGTCTAAAGACAGCAACACAGAGGAGGGGAGTGAACTTGCCCTAAGAGATCCAGTGGGACAGTGGGGAGGGGAAGGGGATTGTGGGGACAGCTTTTGGTTCAAGGTGCTCTTCGTTATGCTTGTACTTCCATAACTGTTGGCTACTTACTATCTTCCCCACTAATGCCTAGATGCTGTGAGGGTGACCCACATCTGTCATTCCTCACTGTACGTATACAGTAGAGCACAGCACATGGTGTGTCTGTCACTCAGTAACTATTTGACTGAATGAAGGTTGTGTGGATATCCATTATAGGTCAACTGTTCCCTCTGCCTGGAATGCTCCTCATCCTCACTCCCCTGCACCTTGCTGACCCTTGACGTACTCTTGAGGTCTAAGCTTAACAGCACCTTACCAGGAAAACCTTCCCCAGTCCCTGTACCACCAGATCACAGCACCCTCTCATAGTATCCTGCACTTTCCCAGCATTGCGCTTAGGATTACCATATTTCCTGTTATTTGTGGATTACTTAAGATAGCTATCCCCCTACTGCAAGACAAGAAGGCAATCAGTCTTTCTCACATGATTCCTAAGAACCCCATGAGATAGCTGTCAGTATCTCCTGTAGAATATTCTCTAAGACAGCTGGGACCCTTTAGCTATTTACTGCTATCTCCACTGTGTGTACAAAGTAAGCATTCAGATATTTCTTGAATGAGTTAACTTCACAACTAAGAAAATGGAAAGGATCAGCAAAGTCAAGTTAACTGGCCAACATCACCCAACAACATAGCAGAGCCTAGGTTTGAACCCAGGTCTGTGTAACTCCAAAGCCTGAGCTTTTCCTACTACACCAAACTGTGTGGACACAAAGCTGTCATTCAGGACCACAGGCTGCCATGAAAGCCAGGCCCCCTTGGTGAACACGTTGGGAGGCAGAGCGTGAAGGAATGCTGTTAGCCCGGCTGCTTGCCCGTAGCCTTGACAGGACACAGGAAGGCCCTTCACTATGAATGCTAGAACCCTCCCAACCAGGGGAACTCGTGTTTGGCAGTTCACGGTGCAGCAAATGGAGGACAGAGCTGAGAATTCACGCTCTAGCCTGGCCCGATGACAAGCAGATGGTGGCAGCAGGCTAGAGATCTGCAATTCTCTTCGTCTTCCTCCTAGTTATACCAAAGATGAATCAGCACACACCTGCCTTTGGAGCCAATAGAACACCTAAGAATCTGGACTTTGGAGTCAGACTGCATTTGAGTCCTGGCTCTTTCACTTACTAGCCATGACAGTTTCCTCATCTGTGTAATGAGAATAATAGAACATACCTTCACAGCATGAATAAGATTAAATTAAAATTTAGATTAAAAAAGACCTCATATACACATTACCTGTACCTAAGAGGGGCTCGAAAAATGGGAACTACTATTGTTATCATTTCCGATGTGTTTTCAGGCCTCATACTACATCATCTGTGTGACGTACTTAATGTCAAGGACTTTCTGATTATGTCAAAACATCTATACTTTCATCTCCTTATACTCCTGCACTGAGTCAGGTTAACAAATGTACATGCTCACATCTAATATAGGGTTTCGTGTGGTGAATTAGAAAACGCGGGTTGGTTCAAGAAAAGAGCCTGTGTGTGGGCCTCCCCACTGGTGTCTCTTGCTGGGCCACAAACAGGGAAGCTGGAGTGGATGGCAACAAAACACAACACAGTGTGGCTGGTGCCACTGCTACACTAGACAAAGTTGCTGCCAGCAAACTCTAATCTACAAAGCTTCTCATGTACAAAAACAGAGATGTATCTTTACCCTGGAAGAAGGATTTTTGTGTGATCATGCTTTCAACCAAACTTGGAACTGCCTTTCTACCTAACTGGATACAGAATTTACTCCCCCCATATAATGGAACTAACATTTTCATGGCACTATCCATCACGGAGCTAACAGGCTACAAATCAACGTAACAGAATGTGACTGCTTTGAGTCATATTTCCTAAATGGTCCAATTGTGACCATAAGCAAATACATCCATCCTTACACATAAGCACCAAAAATTTGCCACCCCATAAGTTAAGTTCTGTTAGGTTTCTGTTTGTTTCTTTTTAAAACATCAGTCTTCCCCTTTTTCCAGTAGGTATATAGGTAGAAAAATAAATGAAGTCAGCACTCTTTATGTCTCACTAGCATAAACTGTGACTCAAATACGATGAGTGGCTATTTGCAAGGCTATAATTTTTTTAATGACAGATTTTCCTAAAAGAAACCACTATAACATCTGTCCAAGTACTCCAAGGGAAAACAAAAAATACATAAAGATTAAAAGCCTATTACTTTAACAGCACATTGCCAAACACGGACAACTAGGATAAATGCCAAGAAACCTTAAAAAATAACTTTAAAAGATGCAACGTTCAAGTCATTCAAACATGTAGGTTCCACAAACAACAGAAAAACAAGTCCAAGAGCAGTTCTACTTGTGTATGACAGTAACTCAGACTGTACTTCATCAAAGTTCATTCAGGTGTCTAAAACCAAAAGGTGTCTGAGCAGAGTATGTTTTCTCTTCTTTGCTTGGAGATGTGTATACAGGTTAGAGGAGAGAAAAATCTTCCAGATGCTGATGTGAGCACAGCAGGCTTGGTTCCCCTTTGATAAAGTACGAAGGCAGATTTAGTTGACTCAAGCTTTATCAGTTTCCCTAATGAAAAGTCTTATGCATGCTGAAACAGACGAGTTACTGAATTTGTCATGCTAAGTATTTACATAAAGTGAGTTCAGTAACCGGACAGAATAAAAAAGGTAGTTGTTAAGTTATTTTGTATAACCTTTTACAACTTGAATAACTTCGTGGGTAAATGACGCTGACATTCAAGTCCCTCAAACATATATTAACAAGAAATTATTTACTGCATGAAGAGGCACACATCATATAAAACGTACACTTCACGGGAGGGATTCCTGCATAGCAGGAAAGTCGCTACCACTACATATCAAATGGCTATGCCAACAGTCAAAGCTGCCACTAAAGGGTACAACATTAAAATTCCCTTAAAATATCAAGGAGTGTTTGCGACAGCACAGATACCTTTTGGAGACTAAGTACATGCTTTGTTTGGAAGGATATTTTTCACTGGAAAATTTGAACATCATGTAAATAAACCAATTTTCTAATTGGGTAAGATTTAAGGCAATGCTACTCAGACCTGAGGAAAAAAATTCAAAAGAGTTGATATTTTTCTTCTGAAACATTAACAGGTCAGAATCAACATCAAAAAGTATTCCCCTTCCAAGCAGTCAATGCATCTTTAGGTACCGTCAGCATTATAAAATAGAATCCACTTTCATACTCCAAATACGAAAAGAGAAAAATGTTCTGTGCTCCTCCTTGAAAACTGTAAAAAAAACACATGGCAGCTTAGGTATTTAATATTAAAAAGTAACACGAAAATGAAGACAACTACACCCGCTGCACACAAAGAACCCACCTTACAACAAATGCTCCAGAGCGTTCTATTTCTCTTACAACCAACTTTGGTGTAGTGTGGAACGATCATGGATTCATAAATTAACTTTTAACATCAACTACAGACTAACAAAGGACAATTAGATACAGTAAATTCAAAAATTTTACATTTTGCTCCTGCTTGGCTGCTAAAGAGCAGCGATTTAAATTGATATAAAAACTTCGGACGACAAAGCTTACTATACAGATAAAGTACATGATCAAAAAGTAAGCAGCAATTAAATTTCTCATTTAAACTTATCTGGTATAGAATATGTACATATTTGGGAAGAGAGATCTCTGAAACCACCATTCTCTTTACCCCCTTCTTGCCCTCTGCCCCCTCTCTCTGCCCGCCCCAGCCCGTTCGATCTATAGCAAGTACCCTGAACTATATACACCTGTACTTTGGCTAAGCCAGCTGGATGCGACTCCTTTTGTGGTCTTGGTCTGCAAGAAAAGAAATAAGGTCTTGGAAGTCATCTGCAGCCTTCTTTTCTGAACAGCTGTGTACTGTAGTCAATGAATCCGTTCTTTCACAGCAAGGGGGGAAAAGGGCCCCCATACTTCACTCCCCAATCTGAATGGGGCAAGATCAAAATGCCATCAGCTCCTTGCACCGCAACAGGCCACCAGAGAAAAGGGAAAGAAAAAGGTCAGGACAAAGGCAGCAGCAATCAACAAAAGTTTCCCAACAAAGGAACCTCTCCTCCCGGGGTTTCCAAGGAAATAACATTCCCTCTTCCCTCCCCAACCACAAAAAAAAAAAAAAAATTAATTCACATCACAAGAACTTGGTACTCTGGTTAAGTATCAGGTAAATATAAGAAAGAGGAAATCCGTCACTTTTTATACTTTAACCGAGACATAAAGCTAATAGAACACACAACATCACTGTGAAAGTAACTTTCTAAAAGAGACCCAGTCTACATAGTGCAGCCAGTAAAACTTAAAAGAATAGTTTGTTCACAATCTGTCTTGTACAGGATATTTATATTCTTTCTATGCCATATAAATAGCATTTATATAGCTTACACATTCAGAGACATGCACTGGGACTTTTAGGTAGTACAAATTTCTTCACAATCACATGTGCAAATTTTACAAATCACTAAGTGAGTATTAATAAGCTTAGGCTGGCCCGTGTCTTGTATTATCTAACAAATTTAACGGGGGTTCAGAATCATCCATAGGAAGAACCAGGCGTGTTCCTCGAATGACCAGTTCATGGTCCCCAAATGCAAGCTCCCGATCCAAGGCATCTTCAGAATTGTTTCCCATAAATCTCCTAGGGGCGCTGGAGGTTGTCGATTCAGTGTTCACAGTAGAATCCCCATATGTCAAACTGATATCACCATCATTGAGAATGAGATCAGAATCGTCATCTTTCAATTGTTCCTGGTTCTAAATGCAAATAAAATAAGGTTTCAGAATTGTTAGGAAGTTCAAGGAACATTTCCAACGGGAGAATTTTAGAGGACTCCCCATTTAAAACCCTTCAGTGGTAGCCCTCAGGATAAAGCCTGAAGTCCTTACCTTGGCTTAAAGGACACAGTGTGACTTGGTCCCTTCAGCTTCATCTTCTGCCACAATCTGCCAGACTCGAGTGCTGACAGCCACCCAGATCTCTCATGCTTCCTCTTACCTCCACGTCTTTCTTCATGCTGACACCTCCCCCCGCCCCCGCCCCCTGCCACAAGACTAGCCCTTTCACAACGAAGCTTCCTTGATCCTCCAGGACTAGGTTAGGTGTTCCTCCTGTGTGCTCTCACAGTGCCCTGTACTTGGCCCTCTCCCTGTAGTGATACTTAGCTTTGAACCATAACCGCATGGGTATTGGTCTACCCTCAAGGGGTTCAGAGTCCAGTGGTGGGAGGAGACCGATACACATATGGTTATGATAGAAGGGTAAGTGCTATGTTGTCCAGCCCCCTGACACAGTTTGGGGCACAGAGAAATATATCAAGCCCTCACTACATGCTTGTGTCCCAGCTCCATAAGCTTTGCTTCTAATGAAAATGCAGTGGCCAAAATAGTATACTTAAATAAAGTCTATAAAAGGGAAAAGAGCCAAGAATATATAGTACTATTTTGGTAAATAAAAAATGTATGTGTGCATAGAAGAGTCTGGAAGGGCATTCAACAGATTGATGATAGTTAGCTCTGCATGATAATGTTGCTAGTAAGTTTTATTTTATGTGCTTCTGTACTGAAATTTGATTATAATGAGTACATATTACTTTTAAAAATCAGAAGAAGTCATTTTTTCTAATGTAAAGAGAAAGAATCATTGTAAATATTCACATTAATTTAGAAAAAAAAATCTGTGATGAATACTCCTTGAGGGAAGCAGAGCTAATAGAAACATCGCACGTGTCGGTGAACTTGATTCTCCAGCTTTCTAAATCCTGTGTGTGTTTGAAAAATTTAAATTTGTCTAAGATCATCAAATAGACTAAGAAGACTATTAGACAAAAATCTAAAACACAATTTAATTTGCTGTTGCTAGAAATTTCCCTAAATACTCAAAGACAAAAACATGTGAATTAAAAAACAAAAAAACCCATAGCCACCAACTAGCCAAAACTGCTTCCTGTCTAACCTATTTATAACAGTAAGTCTAACAAGTTCCTATCACTCAAATCAACAATACAACAAAGCTCTGTGGCTCCTTCACAGGGCAGCAGGGGCTCGTCAGCACATTCTAATGTCTTCATGAAGTTTGAGGTTTGGAGTAGTATCTATCAAATTTTAAAATGCATATGCCTTTCACCTAGCAATTTTACCTTTAAAATCTATTCTATGTACTTTTATATACTTAGGTAAATTTATATGTAAAAGGATATTCGCTATTAAGTATTGTTTGTAATAGCCAAAAAAAGGGAAACAACTGAAATGTATATCCATAAGAGACTGAATACATCAATTTTGGTATAGGTATGAAATAGAATACCATATAGCCATGAAAAAGAGAAAGTAATAGATCTAATGTACTCACGTGGAAAGATACTCATGATGTATCGGTAATTGAAAAGAGCAAATAATGGGACGATATACCTATTATGATCCCATTTGTGTAAAACAATGACAGCTATACATACACATGTAAGTTTGTGCAGATAAAATATAGCAGGAAGTATCCACAGTGAACCTGTAATAAAGACTGCCTCTGAGGAATGTAGATGAGAGGAAGGTGACTTTTATTCTTTACTTTGTACATTCCATTCTGTTTGCATATTTGGCCATAAGCATGTTAATTTTATAACTTAAAAAAGTAGTTAAAAAATAATATAAAAAATTTAGTTTGGCAGTTGTTATGGGTTAAATTATACCCACCCCCAACAATGTTGAAGTCCTAACTCCCAGCACCTGTGAAGGTGACCTTATTTGGAAATAAGGTGGGCCCTGATTCAATATGCCTGGTGTCCTTATGAGTAGGGGAAATTTAGACACAGAGATAGACACACACACAAGGAAAACATCATGTGAAGATGAAGGCAGAGACTGGGGTGATGCATCTATAAAGAATGCCAAAGATCACCAGCAAACCAGAAGCTAAGAGAAAGGTCTGAAGCAGATTCTTGCTCACAGCCCTAGAAGGAACCAATCCTGCCAACACTTTGACCTTGGACATCTAGCCTCCAGAACTGTGAGATAATACATTTTTGTTGTTTAAGCCATTCATTTTGTGGTACTTTGTGACAGCAGATCTAGGAAACTCATACAATGGTATATTGTGTTTTGCTACATTTCACAGGACACATAGTTGTGGACCTCTTTCAGCTTTTGGTGATGACAAGTGGGTCTCTGGAATCCAAGAGCCGAATCTCACTGCCTGAACCAACAGATCTGGCTGACCCCTCTGCACAGATTCATGTGGGCTAACAGGGCATGGCAGAAATGTAGACTGCTTGAGAGGGGAGCCTGGGCAATGTGGAAGGGGTGCTCTCTCCACCCCACCGGCACAGTCTATCAGCAAAGTGGACTAACTCAACATAACACAAGCTGCAGGGTGCTCCTCCCTGGCCCAGATGCCACCCCAACTCTGCCTACTCTTTCCTGTCCATTTCTTGTAGGATCTGCTCTCACATGCCACAAAGGAGGTCACGGGGAACTGGAGGGGGGTGTGCACGTCTACACTGTTTCACTACAGCTTCCCCTCTCCACCCAAGGTTCTAAGTGTTGCCTTTGAGTAGTCAAAACTGGTTGGCTTTGTTAACAGGGGAGTCTACCTATTTGATGCCACAGATTATTTCTGAAGGGTTGAGTTAAAATCAAAGGTTTTTTAAAAAAAAAACAAAAAAACTCGCTGGGCGCAGTGGCTCACGCCTGTAATCCTAGTACTCTGGGAGGCCAAGGTGGGACGATCGTTTGAGCTCAGGAGTTTGAGACAAGCCTGAGCAAGAGCGAGACCCCGTCTCTACCAAAAATAGAAAGAAATTAATTGGACAGCTAAAAATATATAGAAAAAATTAGCCGGGCATGGTGGCGCGTACCTGTAATCCCAGCTACTTGGGAGGCTGAGGCAGTAGGATCGCTTGAGCCCAGGAGTGTGAGGTTGCTGTGAGCTAGGCTGACGCCACGGCACTCACTCTAGCCAGGGCAACAAAGTGAGACTCTGTCAAAAAAAAAAAAAAAAAAAAAAAACCATAAACCTTATGCTCAAGGAGCTACCGCTGTGGTAGGAGTGGACATTTAAGTAGGGTGACATATGGTCCCAGGGGAACAAATCATTGAGGCACTTAACTAAGCCTTGGGTGGGGAGA
>CAUYSK010109575.1:0-34399 GCA_963575035.1 Avahi laniger
AAAACCATATGATACTCTCAATCGACGCAGAAAAGGCATTTGACAAAATTCAACACCCTTTTATGATAAGAACGCTTAACAAAATAGGCATAGACGGGGCTTACCTAAAAATGATACAAGCCATTTATGACAAACCCACAGCAAACATCATACTGAATGGGGAAAAACTGAAAGCATTTCCACTTAGAACTGGAACCAGAGAAGGTTGCCCACTATCTCCACTTCTATTCAACATAGTGCTGGAAGTCCTGGCCACAGCAATCAGGCAAGACAGTGGAATTAAAGGCATTCGAATGGGAACTGAAGAGATCAAACTCTCATTATTTGCTGGTCACAGTCATCTTGTTTATTTAACGGTTTCACCAAGTGAAAAAACACTTGGTGAAGGAAAAGAGTTGGAATTTAAAGTCCTATTAATAATACACAATGCGCTTGTTCACCCTCAATTTGTTTTCTGTGAAAATGAAAATGTCAAGGTTGCATTTTTACCTCCAAACACAAACTCATTGCTTCAACCCCTTGACCAAGGAATCATTTGACTTGTCAAGGCCACATACTCATCTAGTATTTGATCTCATTCTATCAGCAATTGATTCAGACCTTAATCTGAACATAATGCAGTGCTGGAAATCATTCACTATTGCTTATGCAATAGATTTTATTAAATCTGCCATGGACGAATTAAAACCAGAAATCGTAAGTGCCTGCTGGCAATATTTATAGGATGAAGTTGTAAATGATTTTAAAGGATTCCCAGGGACTGATGGAGAAGTTATATTAATAAAAATTATTCACGCAGCAAGTCAAGTTGGTGAAGAAAAATTTGTCAATATGCTTGAGGAAGAACATATTAAAGGCCATTGAAAAATGTTAACAAATGAGAATTTGGAAAACATTTTTGAGTTATCTACAGAGGAAGACAGAGATTAAGAAGAAAAACTGAAACAGAACCAGCAATGTGGACATTCCTGAAATTTTCTGAAGTGTTTCAAACTGCACAGACACTAAAGGAAAAAATTATGGAAGATGATCCTCAGGTGGAACATGACTTTAAAGTCACTTGTGTGATCACCTAAGGATTACAACCTCTGCAGCAATACTCTAATGAGTTAAAGAGACAACTTCCTATAATAATATTCTAAAAAAAGTTTCAGAAAAACAAAAATCAAACAAATTTCAACCATCAAAGATCTCTAACCATTGACATTGTCTTCTGCTGACATACAACAGTTGATATTGTCATGACTTGATAATATAAGATCATCCAAAGCAGATGATCTTCCTTCTGACCTATCGTCAGAAAACCAATACTAGCCTAACTATGACACACAGTAGCTACATCACATTACTCTACTTTCTTCATCTCATCACACAGACATTTTATGATCTCACATCATTGCAAAAGGAAGGGCAAGCATGGTACAATAAAATATTTTCAGAAAGTGACAGAGATTGAGCAAGAAAGAGATCACACTCACATAACTTTTGTTATAATTGTCCCATTTTATTTATAGCTATTGTTATTAATTTCTTACTTGCCTAATTTATAAGTTAAGCTTTATTATAGTTATATAAGTTTAGAATAAACATAGTATATATAGGGTTCAGTACTATCCATGGTTTCAGGCATCCACTGGGGATCTTGAAACATTCCCCACAGACAAAAAAGGACTACTGTATATTGTTTTGCTTTACTGTGTCTCCTAAGTCCTGTAGTAGTTTTTCACTCTTTTTCATTCTTTTTTTCCTTTTTGTTCCTCTTATGCGAAATTTTAAAAAGTATGTCTTTGAGTTCACTGATTCTTTTTTCTGCCTAATCAAATCCATTGTTCAAGCTCTTTATTGAATTTTTTCAGTTCAGTCATAATCCTTAAGCTCCAGGATTTCTGTTTGTTCTTTTTTTATGCTTTGTATCTCTTCGTTGAAATTTGTTCATGAGTTGCTTATCTTATGTTCTTGAGTTGTGTATCCGTGTTCTTTGGTAACTCACTGAGCTTCCTTAAAATTATCATTTTAAATTCTTTGTCATATAAATTATAGGTGTCCATTCCTGTGAGTTCAGGCACTGGAGCTTTATTTTGTCCCTTTGGTGATATTATTTTCCTTGATTTTTCATGCTTTTGAAGTCTTGTGTTGCTGTCTTCATATGTGAAGAAACGGTTTTCTTCTGTATTCTTTACAGACTGC
The DNA here is from genome assembly GCA_963575035.1 of Avahi laniger. NCBI lineage: Eukaryota > Metazoa > Chordata > Mammalia > Primates > Indriidae > Avahi > Avahi laniger. The sequence goes on from CAUYSK010109575.1 coordinate 2,188, forward strand.
CTTTGGGAAGGAAAAGTCCTTCACTAATCAACCCAGCTAGAGATTTTTGAGGTCTCTCAGACCTTCCTTATGGATATATGTGCCCCACTCCTCCTTCTCCCTCTTGAGCAGGATGTTTTAGGATTGTGTGCCTTCTCTCAATTCTGGTGCTCACGGCCTCCTATTTATTTTCTCCAGAGTAGTACCCTGAAGTGTTAAATATTGTGCATGTTTTCCAACTGTGCAGTATCAAGGTGGATCCTAAAATCCGTGTGCTGTCTGCAGTAATTTGCTCATGCCCTCTACAGAGACTCACCTTCACTGTCTGCAGAAATTCATGTACTCTGCCTGCAGAGGCTCACGTGTGCTGTCTCAGGAGCATGTACAGAGTGCTGTGGCTATGTGTCCATCAGCCGGTCAGCGGCTACAGGTGAGGCTTCCAATAGGGTTTGTGGACAGGCCTCTCTGTGGAGTTTGCAAACCAGTGGTAAGATCTGCAGCCAGTATTTGAAATCTGTGCGGTGGTTGTTGTGAGCCCCTGACCTTGTTCTCTGGTCTGAGTTCCCCTTAGACTATTCAATCATAAAGATCCCTGCAGTGATTGGGGTAGGGTGAGGCAAAAATCGACCTCTTGGGCAGTACCTGAAATGCTGGGTAATCAAGGTAATTGCTCTACTCTCACATTCCTCTGTGGGAGAAATCACAGGCTGAGTAGCTCGCTCTTGGCACTGAGCTGTTACCTTCAGGAAAGAGTGATACAGGCAAAGTGAAAACTGTTCTTTTACCATTTCAATGCATTTATTCTTGGAATTTTTTCTTGAATGGGGTGCTGAAATATTTCCAGTGAACTCCTCAGTTTCCATAGTGGTATTCTCATAAGTGAATGTTTGTCAAATTGATGTTTCTGTGGAGATATGAGGGGTGGAATCTCCTATTTCACCATTTTGCTGATGTTCAACTGCTGAAGTGAATTTTAAAAGGCTTGTCGTCTCAAAGAGGAACCTCATACCCTTCAGCCATCACCCTTATCCCCCCACCTACCTAAGCCCTAAGCAATCACAAATCAACTTTCTGTATCTATATAATTCTCTATTATTGATTTTTATATGAATGGGATCATATAGTATGTGGTCTTTTGTGACAGACTTGTTTCACACGATAATGTTTGCAAGAGATAGCCTTTTAAAGCCTTCTTTCAATGTCATCTGAACTATTAACATGGGCATCTATCCGAGCAGCTTTTCCTTAATTGATTCAATTGCTCCGATCGCTAGAATATTGTTCAAGGCCAGAAATTAATAGATCATAGATTCACCATATCATCTAGAGTATTTTTTGCACACATTAGCATCATCCTCACAATTATCTTCCTGTTTCATTATATTTAAACCTATTTCAGCAATATTCCCACCTCATAATTTTTTTCTTGAGGCAATGTACAACAGCACGTCATCATTAATGCTCAGCATTTCTTCAGTGTTAGCTTTGTTAGCTATTTCTAACTTAATTGCACTTTCACTGATACATATTTGGTGAACTAATGAGGTTTAATGTCATTTTCTTATTAATATCAGAAAATTCTTTAAAGTCATCAACTGCATGTTTGTTTTAAGCCTTTGCAATACCCCATTTCCTGCCCTCTAGATATTGGAAAATGACTCCTTGTCTATATCTCTGTTACCTACAGGGGCATCTATTTTGATTTTTTCCATGGTATAATTACAAAACCATAAAATAACAAACAAACAAAAAACTATCAGTGAATTGCAGTCTTACCCACAATTGAGAGAAAGCTGAGAGACAAGCACATGCCTCATGTCAGGTCAGGTTCTGCCACCAAAATAGCTTTCTCTCTAAGCTTCCAAAAATTTCAGTTTTTAGAGCTTTTTGGATAATTATAATTAAGGGTATGGTGAACCTGAATATTATGTATAATAAGAAGCCATTCTAAAAGTACAAATAATTCTGTATTCCAAAATGCATCTGTCCCGATGAGATTCAAATAACTGACTGGTTTGGTGCCATGTTCTATAAATGTCCATTAGGTTATAGTGGTTTATAGATTCACCAATCTTTCACATCCTTACTGACATGTCCTTGCTGTTTTATCAATTTATGAAAAAAGAAAATTAAAATATTCACCTATATTTGCATTTTTATCTGTTATCAGGTGTATACATTTAGAATTTTTATGTCTTCTTGGTAAATTGGAGTTTTTATCATTATGAAATGACCCACTTTATTTCTGGTAAGTCTCCTTATTTAAAGTCTACTGTGTCTGATACTAACATAGCTTATACAATCTTTATTATGTTTGATGTTTGCCTGATAGATCTTGTGGATGGTATATCATCAACCTGTCTATGACTTAGTGTATAAAGTGTCTCTTGTAAACAGCATAGAGTTGTATATTTCTTTTGTAAATCGTCTGCCAATCTTTGCCTTTAGATTGAATTTGTTGGTCTATTTACCTTCTTGCTACTTTTTTATCTGTACACTTTGTTTTCATTTATTTATTCTTCCTTTGCTGTCTTCCTTTTATTTATTTTATTTTTTTATTTCAGAATATTATAGGGGTATAAATGCTTTGGTTACATAAATTGCCTTAGGACCACCCAAGTCAGAGCTACAAGCATGCTCATCTCCCAGGCAGCCCACATCTCACCTGTTAGGTGTGAATATGCCTATCCCCTCCTTCCACCTCCCACCTGCTCAACATCTGATGAATTTTACATCCATGTGTGTACGTAAGTGTTGGTCAATTTAGTGGTGAGTACAGGTGGTGCTTGTTTTTCCATTCTTGTGATACTTCACTTCGAAGAATGGACATCATTGTGAAGTAAGAATGTACTACTGGCAATTAGATGTAAGGTCATGAATGTAAAAATTAGACTAGTGTTTGGAAAGGAAGATACAAGCTTTAGAAAGTCTGAAGGAATAACCATCAGTAGTAGAATTAGGATGATTTGTTGACTTGAAGATTAAAGAAAGCAAAAGCCAAAGATGATTCAGAGATCTAAGTCTGAAGTGAAAATACATACACACATGCATCTGTCATACCTTCATATATAAAAGCAGCTGGTTTGGAGGGTAGCAGGTTTATTTTTGCATTTTCAGAGCTGGGATAACATAAAAGAACCATTAAAAGAAGCACTCATTTGAGCTATACGTGTACTTACATAGCACAATGAGGTTACTTTTAATATAACAACTGCATTGAAAATTATATTTTAAAAAAGTGAAAAAAGTAGCTAATGAAGTTGGTTTTCTTTACTTCTAACTTTCTCTGTCTTCATATTTACTGATAGGATATCTTTTCTCTCATTAAAAATACAGAGATGAGTTCTACACAAATATAAAAATATTCCCTTGGAAAAAAAAAGCAAAAGTCGTTTTATTGCTACAAGAAATAGTCTGCCTTTAGAGTAGTAAAAAGGAGCTATATTTAGTCACAAAGTGAATTTGTAAACATAAGATATTCCTAAATAGAGCAGCTAATGCTAACTATCATAGTCTCATCAAGTGCTGCAGTTACAGATAAACCTGGAGATATCAGAGCACACAAAAGATTCATTTATTTCCTTTTTATTTTTTCAAAGAGAGATAAGAGAGTATCTGATTGCTTCTAAGGAGATCAGGAGCACAAAGGAATCTGATATGCCGTTTTTTATTTAGACAAATGTGTACTTAAATTCCAAGAGGGTGCTCTAAAGCATTATCTTTGGTAAAGCATGTAGTTAGGCAGCACTGGCTATTTGTCCTCTTAGAGTGGAGGCACTTCGGAAAAGTGAATGATGCATGACAGCAAATGGAAGTATAAAAATGACGTAAAACAAATTGAAAATGCATTTTTCAGTAATTGCCTGAGAGAACACTGAAGACAGAAATAAAATGTAACATTGAAATCAGACTTTCTGAAAGGCCAGGGTAAAATTTTCCTGCATCCCTGGGTTACTTGAATATATACAAACAGTTTTCAGAAGGAAAACAAAAACAATAGCTATGTAAGGGAACTCAGCAGTGTTAGGAGTCTACGTGCCAACAGACAAGTAAGAAGAAATTTTGAAAGGAAAGGAAAAGTCTATAAACAAAATATAAAGATGAATTTTCCATTGACTACTAAAGCATTTCACAGAGCATCCCGCAATTTTCATTAAATGACTGCTCTCTGCTAAGTTCTACATCATTTTTAAGGGCACTATTATTGCTAAGATTGTATTTTCTTCTGTTCAAAATGACGTTTCTGTCTTGTTACCATCTGTGAGTACACACAGCTCAAACCAAGAAGTCTTAATATTAAAGAATTAAGCTTGTATCTCTCATTAATTTTCTTAGAATTCAATAGTAACCATATATCTAGAGTTCAATAAAATATTGGTTTGACATTTTTCAAATTACAGATGAGAAAATATGAAAACATAAGAAGAATGTTAAAGTAGTAAACATAGATTCCTAGAAGGAAGCACATGTATATTTCTTTTACGTTGACTTTGTTATCTATTAATAAAACAGAGCTCTTTATTTAACTGATAATACGCAAGGCAATAAATAGTGCTAAGAAAAGAAATTAATTACAAAGTACTATTCAAATACAAGGTGTTAATATCTACCAACATGTAAGTAACTTGGCTTGGAATATTAGCCTATGTTTTCTGTACTAAACAATCAATCAATATTCACACAATTTTATGTGCTATAAGATAGAAAGAGAGCTATTGGACTCATTTTGAAGGAGTCTTCTACAAATCATTACACAAAAGAGTGACCAAAACCTAAGAGATATATGAAAATGAATCAAACGTGTCACTCAAAGGGGCCCAGTTCTTTTCTGTTGAGCTATGCTAAAAGCAAATGGTCAGTTATAAGGCTGGTGTTCAGAACATGGAGATCTAAATCTGAAGCAAATCATACAACATGTAGGGCAGAAAAACAGAAAGTCTGAATCTAACAGATTATTCAGTGTCAGAAGCATGGAAGATCAGAATGAGGAGGGCCAAAGGAAACCATTCAAGGTAAACTTTGCTGATTCTGAATACTACTGAATGTTACGGCAATACAAGACCAGGGCTTAAAGGTGCTTAGAGAAACCACTGATGGCTTTCAAACAAGAATGTTTTGTTGATTGATTTACAAAGGAACTCACTCTTGCTGCTTGGGGGACTATAGGTTGGAAGGGAGAAAGCGCAGAAGTGGGAAGAGAAAAGGCTGTTACAATAATCCAGATGAAATGAATAATGGTCCTCCCATCCCTTGTCTAGTGCCTCTTATTTACCTCTTAATTTTGAAGGATCCTATGGCTCAAAATCCTTCTCTTTTCTATCTATGTACATTGTTTTTGTGATCTCAAATCCCAAGGCTTTACCTATCAAATATTTTCTAATATTTCCCAAATGTATACCTCCAGCTCAGATCTTTCACCCAAACTACAGGCTCATATATATCCAAATGCCACCTGACCTTTTGCTTGGAAATCTAACAGATGCTTCAAACTCAAAATGTTTAAATGAGCTCCTGAACTCTTTTCCACATAAATTTCACTTGCATCTCTGTAAATGAAAACTCCAAATGTTCAGTTGCTCAGGTGAAACAGTGAAGCCATTTTGATTTCTCTCTTTTCCTCAATTCATATTGACTCTATCAGAAAATTCTGTTCGCTCTACTTTCAAATATATACAAAATCCAAAAATTTCTAATAACACTCATTGTTAACACTTTAGTCTGAAATACTATCATCTTTACCTGGATTATTTCAATACTTTCCTAATATGCTACCCTGCTTTTGCCCCTTATAGCCTAGTCTCAGCATGGCATCAGGAGTAGTATTTTTAAACATGTCATTATTTTGCTCAAAACCTCCTGATAGCTCTCCATTTTCATCCAAATAAAAGCAGAAGCTCTTTCAGTGGCCACAAGATATTTCTATGTAATCTGATCTTCCACTGAGCTCTGCACAGATTGAGACCAAATGCCACAAAGCTACAACCCCTGGTGAGTGTGGGTCAGGTCAATTTTAATATTAATTAGTATTAGTTATCTGTTGCTATGTTATAAATTATACCAAACCTTAACAGATTTAAATAATTTATTATCTCACAGTTTTTATAGGTCAGAAATCTGGGGGCAGTTTAGCTGGGAATTTCCAGTTGAAAATCTCTCCCGAGCTTGCTGGTAGGCTGTCTGCTGTGGCTACATTCTCATCTGAACAGCCAAGTCTGGGAAAGGATCCATTTCCAAAATCACATGTCTTTGTTGGGAGAATTCGATTTCTTGCTGGCTTTGCTCCAAGTCTTCAGTTCCTCACCACATGGGTCTTTTCATGGGCTTCCACAAGTGTCCTGGTGAGATGGCATCCGACTTCCCAAGAGCAAGCAATCAAAGAGAGAGGGAGTGCTAAGGAGAGCCCAAGACAAAAGTTTCAATCATTTAATAACTTAATGGTGGAAGTAACACATCACTTATGCTGTGTTCTATAAACATAAGATGCAAATCACTAAATCCAGCTCACATTGAAGGATAGGGGAATTAAGCTTTATTTCTGAAAGGGGGAGTACCAAATTGGCCAGGTGGCAGTCTCGACCTCAGTGGAATTATTGCTGTGGCCCCTGGTGGAAGTATTCCCCATTTTTGGAAGTGTAATTTCTAGACCAGTAGAGCCTACATTACATTCCTACAGGGACAGGAAACAAAATTCTTATGGGTGAATCACTAGGGGTAACAGTGAGAGGAGTCAGTTCCCTTGTCATCTTGTGATTCTGAACCTGTGAATGCTGTCTGGCCTTGGAGATAGGCCTTGCGAGACACAGAACATTTGACCAAAAGTCACAAAATTGCCATGAGCTTGGTGTTATTTGTCCCACTGAGCCACAAAGTTGGTTGTGAGCAGCAGCACTGCTTTATTGAATGGAAGTGGTATATAGAAGACCTGCTTAAACAGGACTTGAAGTACAAGTAAGTTGAATGAGGAAGTGGATGACTCAAATAGCCTTGGCTTCAACTCCTGCTACATATATTACCTTACCCCTCTCAACCCTCTCGTTTCACTTCATGAGGAATTTCTAATAATCAATGACTGATGAAGGAGTGACTTGAGCTTAGTATACAGATGGTTCTATACAATATTAAAAATCTTCCCAAAGTAGATAGCTTACGGCACTGCAGGCCCACTCTGAGTTGGCCCTGACGGACAGGACTGAAGGGAAATCTTCACTAAGAATAACTTCAAGCAGAGCATCTGGTTGTTTATTTTGCTGGCCAGATATGAGTCTGAATTGTGGGCTGCGATTAGTGATATGACTGGATAGCTCGGGAAGTGGAAAAAACATGACTGTAAAATTAGTGACAAGGAATTTTAGGGAAGAGATATGTGATTAAACCTCTGCAAATATCATAGAGTGTAAAGATTTTATGTCCCTTGTGATTGTTTACCAAAGGGTGACCTCAGCATAGAAGAATTTTTAATCAGGCGGTTAGGATGGCTCATTCTGTGAACATCAATCAGCCAATATCCCCAGAAACCCATGTCACTGACCAATAGGCTCATGAACAAAATAGCCACCACGGCAGGGATGGAGGTAATAGATGGGCTTCCACTTGGCAAGGCTGGTCTGGCTACAGCTACTCCTGAGTGCCCAGTCTTCTAACAGTAGAAACTAACACTGAATTCCCAATATCATCTTATTACCCAAGTGGATCAGCCAGCTACCTTTTGGTGGATTAATTAAAATGGAAAAAAGCGCTTTTTTCTTACTAGAACAAACTCTTACTCTGGATATGATTTATCTTCCATGACCATATAATACCTTTGCCAAAACTACTATCCATGGACTTATAGAATACCTTAATTACCATCACAGTATTCCACTCAACACAGTTTCTGACCAAAAAACGAATTTCAAAATGAATGAATTGTAAGCATTGGGTCTATACTCACGAAATTCACTAGTTTTACCTTGCCCCACCATCCTGAAGCAGCTGGCTTGAAAAAATGATGAATGGCCTTTAGAAGGCTCAGTTATAATGACAGCTATGTGGCAAAACCCTACAGAGCTGGAGCAATGTCCTTTAGGATGTGGTCTAGGTATGCTTTAAATACGTACTGAATATATGGTTCTCTCCTGGTCAACATTCATGGGTTCTAGAATCAAGGGGTGGAAATGGGAGTGACTCCTCTCACTATAACTGATAATAATCCACTAACAACAGTTTTGCTTTCTGTCCCCATTACTTTAAGCTTTACTGGTCTAAGGGTCTTGGTTCTGGAAGGAGGAATACTTCCAGCAGGGGACACAATAATGAGTCCATTGAACTAGAAGTTGAAACCACCACCTCTCCACTGTGGGTTCCTCATGTCACTGAATCAAAGACATAAAAAGGGGTTTTACTGCATTGCCTGAGGCTATTAATCCTGAATTTTATGGGAAATTGGGAGTAAGGAGGAGTATATTTGAAATAAAGGAGATAATACTAGTGTATTTATTAATATTTCACATGTCTTGTGATTATAGTTAAAGAAAAACTATAACACCCCAATTCAGGCAGGACTGATAATGACACAGACCACTCAAGAATAAAAGTTTGAGTCACCTCACCAGGTAAAAAACTGTGACAAGCTAGGAAGCTTTTTGAGAGAAGAGGGAATATGGATTGGGTAGTCTATTCTACATTGCTGATCCATATGAAAGTATTTGTAGTTTCAGAATGACAGCCTGTCTCTCCACCAGGACCCAGTAATACATGAGCCATCATTGCTAAAAGCACAATATTTCTGAATAGTCTCAAGAGATATATGACACAGGAATCCTAGGAGAATATTTAAGAATAACTGATGTAATATGCTATGCATAAACTGCAATCACTTGTGTGTCAGGCTACTGATAACATTCAATCTAATAAGCATTTCATCATCTGAGATATAGTACTTATTTAATCATTTATTTAATATTTTATAGAGTCTGACTCATTTTGGTCCTCATTTAAATTCTTTTCTTTCCTAGAAACTGTAGATATGTAGATGGATAGATAGATATAGATATATATTATAGATATCTACCTAACAGAGCTTAGATCATCTATCTTAGATAGATAGATGTCAACAGTTTATAGAGTTTATTTTTGGAATATCAGATGGAATAATTTTCTTCCTCACAGAAAAATATTTGTGTCACATTTTTGTTTTCAATTAACAAATATGTAATGAGTGCCTTCCAAGTACCAAGCACTGTATTAAAGACAGTACAGGTGTGAGGGAGCAGTTAAATGATGGATAAAACAGCCATTCTTGCCCTTCATGAACTTTACTTTAGCTGAGAAGAATACAAGCAAATGTACATACTACAGTGAAGTATGATTAATGATGATTACAAAGCTTTGGCTTCCTGCCACCAAGAACACATCTGTAGCCACAACTTCCTGTCCCCCTTGAAAATAATGATCTCATATAAAAATAGGACATATTTTCAAGATGTATAAAGATAGAAGGGCATAGTTGAAATGATACTGAAGGAAAATCAGGGTGACATAATGGATTAGACATCAGGAGATCTGTATTCCAGAAAAAGTTTTCTCTTTGAATGTCATTCAGCCCTTTTTAAAAATCATTTTTAAAATGATAAAACTTGGTCTTAACTTTTTGAAATTTTCTTTCTAATAAAGTTTTGTAGATATGGAAGCATGAAGAAATGAATTAGCAATGAATTGGATTGTGACATTACATTAGTTTTCTATTGCCCCCATAACAAATTATCAAAAATTTAGTGACTTTAAACAGCATGAAGTATTATCTTATATTTCTGTAAGTCAGAATTCCAACACAGGTCTCACTGGGCTAAAATCAAAGTGTTAGCAGAGTCGAATTCCATACTAGAGACTCTAGGGGAATATCTGTTTCCCTGATTTTTCTAGCATTTACAAGTCTCTCTCTGGCCCTTGCACAAAATCCTCTATGTTTCAGAACCAGCAATATGATATCAAATCTTTCTCACATTGACATCTCTCTCTGACCACAGCTGAGGAAATTCCTTCACTTTTAAGGACTCCTGATTAGACTGGCACCACTCAGCTAATCCAAGATGATCTTCTTATCTTAACGTCCTTAACCTTAATCATACCTGCAAAGTCTCTTTTGCCCTATAAGGTAACATATTCTCAGGATTTGGGTATGGACAACTTTGGGGGACGTTATTTCTCCTCACAGGCAGTTTTTAAACAGACATGTAAATTGTGGGATCAATTCATCAATGCATACAGAAATGCAGAAACATTTTAAACCATCACTTCCCGGGATGTATGGTACCCTTGATAGGCTAATAATAGCTTCCCAAATATGCCCACATCCTAATGTCAACTCCAATATGGGCATATACTGCATTTGTCACTGGCAATGAATTGGTACCACATCCCTGGACATTTGCTCCTAATAGGACTCTAAAATGATAGTGTCTCAATAGAAGCAAATGAAGACGTATATTAGTAGTTAGTGATTTTAAAGTTAGTATTAGAAGTGGCTGTATGTAATATTAAGCCAAAGACTTCCCAAATCTACCACTTCTTTTTAACTGAGGAACTATTATACGCTTCTTAGAATTCTCAGGTATCATCAAGTGATTTAAGTCTAGACTTCTGTCAAGATAGGAGCACATTTAAATACTCCAGGCCATATGAACAGATGAAATACATCAAATTTCAGAGTTGTTAACTGCTATAAGGATGACATATCCAAAGCTTTGGTTTGAGGGAAGTGATAAGAATATTAATTAATTCCCTTATAAAACGGAAAGCCAAGTTGATTGGGATGCAACTAATTGGGAGGAAATGATATTTTAGCCTCACCTTCACTGCTATATTTATGCTTTAGGTTTTCGATAAGCAGAAGAAAAACAATATAATTTTTTTATTATACATTATATGGTCAAATAAAAACATATAAAGAGTGATGTTTTAAATAAAGAAATATTTGTTGTTTTAGGAGACCAAAGACACTTTTAATTGATCTTTTCTTAAAATAATCTGAGTATTATTAATTTTCATTCAACTTTGGACAGAATTGGCAGCATATGTAAATTAGTCACTTTCTCTTAATTCTCTCACTCTTGAGGTATGTGGTACTTTTCTTTCTTTTTTTAATAAATTATTTAAACCTGAATCTGAAATTTAACTTATCTGGTAATAGAATTTAAATAAATCAAATCAGCAAATATTTACTGATGCATCACCACAAGACAAAGAAGTTTACTTGACAGTTAATTTTAAAAGAATAATTTTATTGTGTTTTACGTTTAGAATCTTTAATTATGTGCTTGTGGTATAAGATTTATTAATAATAAAATACTTTGTCAAACTTTATAATTATCTTCATTCCACAATATGCATGGAGAAACCATGGTGATAGTTGATCATAAAAACAACGTGGTTGTACTTCATGCGTAGCTGACTGTAATTTCTGAGAATTAAGTAGATGCCTTATGAGAGATCAATCTGAGTAAGCAACCCATGAATAAATTACCTTAATTTTTTTTTTGTTTCTTGGTACTAATGACTCACAGAATGATGTCATTTTTATGATCTACTTATTATATGGAGTGTTAAGAAAACAGAAGAGCAAATTCATTTCATCTTCCCTCCTCCATCTAGACCTATCTCCTAGTTCAGTTCGACAGCTTGTATATTTTCATCAGAAACAAATGATGTATAATAGCCTTCCACAAACAATATGGCCATCATTGGTCCTCCACTTGCTTTCTAATTTTATAGAAAGCCCACTTTGTTCTGGAGAAGATAAAGCAGGGCAAGGCCATTACCCTCTGAGATCCTGCTACGGTTTGAATCTCTCCTTCAAAACTCACCTGAAATTTAATTGCCATTGTGAGGGTATTAAGAGATGGGACCATTGCGAGGTGATTAGACTATGAGGGCTCTGCTCTCATGAATGGGTTAATATTGTTATGGTGGGATGGAGTTCATTATTCTGCCAGTAGGTTGTTATATAAGCAAGTGCATCCTTTGTCTCTGGCTCTCTCACTCTCTCTTGCTCTCCTATTTTCTTCCATAGGATGATGGAGTACAAAGACCCTCATGAGATGTAATGCCATGCTCTTGGGCTTTCCATACTCCAGAACTCTGGGCCAAATAAAACTTTTCTTTATAAATTGCCTGATCTGAGGCATTCCGTTATAATAATGCAAAATAGATTAAGACAGAACCTTACTTGGCTGTAACCACTATAACATTTAGTTTGGTAACTTCTGTGTATTGGAAATATTCCCTCAATATTTTCCAATTGAATGTTTAAAAGGTCGTAAACTAAGAAAGAAGGATTCAGCCATAAGTAAGAAAATTGGATTTATGATTATTCATAAGATTGAGTACTCTATCCTCCTAGGAATTGAAAATAAATTGGCATATTAAATCATAAAACATTATTGTTCAATGTTGGTTTTATTTTTTCTATTTGTCTAGTAAATAAATTGACCTGAGTTTGTAAGTTTTTTTCTAAAAATATTAATTATTTAATTGGAGAGGTCTCCTGAAGACAATTGTTGAGGTCAATGTGAAAGTAAAGAAAAATCACCTTTCTTCTAAAGTTGACTTCTAGATACTCTATCCTTTTTGAAGAAAGGTTTCTAAAATATAAGATACACTTTAAGGTTTAAATCCATTTAAATCTAAAAATCTATTTTAAACTGACTAATTATGTTTATAGAATTATTTTAAAAGGCATATTTTCTAGTCTTAATGAAAAATATATATAAATCACCTTTGGAACATAGTTTTCTACTGATATTTTTAGAGACAGTTTGGGAGGATCTTTAAGCAGAAAATAAATATATATTATTTAGGCATGACTAAAATAATCCATTAGGAAAAGTAATTGGATGCATGACAGATTGCAAAAACTAATTCTTTAGTCAATAAAAAAGACATGATAAAGAAGAGCTAAATGATATATTTATGATTAAGAAATGCATTCCATGAAAACATTCACCACTTTACCAGACTTCATATTTTGAAATCCAAACTTTTCATACTTCAATAAAAATGGAGTCAATTTATAATCTAAAGACCTACTCATTTTTTATTGAATATGTTCAACCGCCTTATTATCTTTTTAAAATTTGAAGGCAACTTGTACCTGGTGAACTTTTGATAAAATAGACCGTGACTTAAGTTTCTAATTCTAGGCCCCCCATCATTTATATACATATATTCTTGATCTCTTTTGATATTCTAGCATGATACTTTAGCATGAGACATATGAATTATGTTATTCACATATGGATTGTATTAATCTACATATTAAAATATGTCAGTGATTCTGCATTGCTTAACATAGAGGCTTTCTACTATGTTCAAAGTGTAGAGAGGTGGGAGGTGTGTGGCTCATGGTCTTCAGTGGTACTGGGCCTATTTGTGCCTGGAACCGTCCCTCATGCTTCTGCTCTGCTGGCTTTTACCCTGAGGAGAGTATTTCCCAGGCTACAAAGTCACCTGCTTTCTGGAATTGTTTAGCCTATGGGAAGCCCTGACAAGATCTCCTGGCATGGGCAGGGTCTACTGCAAAGACGAACTATTTTGTTGTTCCAGGTCCTGTAGAACAGGTACACTTGTAGGGCTAATTCCTTGGTGCCTGTAATACTGTCTTTTCCCTTTTTCATCTAGTCCTTTGTTGTAGAGGTGGTCATAGTATCCCGATGGCTTCCAGGTGTTTCACCATCCCCTCTTTGATTCTTAGATCTTCATCACCGATGTATCAAATCCCCACATCATATTCACTCTGTTGTAATTACTTGCAGTGGGTTCAATTTTCCTCATTAGACTTCGACTGATACAGAACTCCACAATTCCTGTAACTATAGCTGTTCTGTACTTACACATTGTAATGCTGGATTTCTAAGGGCTCCTTTGGAGGAATATAGGGTTCTGAATCCACATAAAAGGCTTGAAACTCATAGCGAAAGTGTACAATCCAAATTCTCCAAGATTTTAACACCTTTTAGTCTCTATTCGGAACCTGATTTGCCATTCTTATTCTCAGTTTCTGCCCAAAGTGGACTTCAGGAACTCTAGCCATACATTTTCCCATAATCATGGCTTTGACAATACCATTGTCTATTACTGAATATCTTTCCTTCTCAGCCATTCATTTTGAAATTCTACCCAAATTTCATGAGCCCACAATAGATATAGTTGATTCGCATTATCTGTGTATTTTATATTTGCAAATTTTCCTCCTTGCTAAAGTTTATTTGTAATTCTAATATCAGTACTCAGGGCACCCTCATTTACAAACATGGACAGAATCGTGAAAAATTTGAGTTTCTAGATGCTGACATTTCCAGCTGAGGTAGAATAAGGCAGTTTGCCGCCTTCTTGTTTTAGCTCTCATACTGTGAACAGATGTCTTTTTCTCAGTTGGCTTAGTACTACTTTTTTTTTTTTTTGCATTTTTGTGCTTTTTGTTGGTGATTACACTGTTTAAAATGGTCTATAAGCATGGGGTTGAAGTGTTGTGTACTGTTCCTAAGTGCAAGAAGGCTAGAATGTGCCTCATGAAGAAAACACACGTGTTATGTAAGCTTTGTTCAGGCATGAGTTGGCCAAGAGTTCAATGTTAACGAATCAACAATATATACTAAATAAGGTGTCTTTAGACAAAAATAAAACAAGATTATGTATTGATTAGTTGACAAAAACATTTTGAGAAGATGCTCATAGTAAACTAATCTTGTATTCTTCTAGAAGCAAGGTAAAGCACTGGCAAATTCAATGTTCATGACAACTTCACAGACCATAACTAAGGCAAATAATGAGAATTTATAGTACTACCCTTTCTAGAAAGCTTTCTCTGATATCACTTCCTTCCAATTTACCTTGCTTTAACTTCCCATAACCCTTTATCTGAATCTCCTTCCCTCTTCTAAGTAAGTCATGCTTAAATGTCCAAGATAAGTAATAGAAGTGTCTCCTAACAGAGTTTTAGGGGAAACAAATTCAGAAATGCAAACAAAGCCAAGACTAAGTAAGTAGCCAAAGTCAGTAAGCGAGAGAAGGAATAACAGTAGGGTGTCAAACCATGGAACCACAAGGCCACATTGAAAACTTATGTTTGCAACAAGAAATGAGAAGAGATCAGAGCAAACAGCAAGCAAGTGTGAAATGCCTCCTATTCGTATTGCTGTCTGTGGCTGGCTTTTACGTGCTCACCGTAAAACAGATTTGAGGAAGGCTGGCTGCATCTATAGTGTCAGAAATTAGGAAGACACCTGTTTTATCACTTTGTGTCTTCTATTATGGTAATTTATGGCTACATCATATCTTAACTGGACTGTAAGCTCAGGATCTGAGTATGATTCATTTTTGTTAATGTCTGACAATCTCCTGCCATAATCGGAATAAATATTTCTTGAATAAATACATGTAAGAATAGATTCTATTATATAACCCATGAATGTAAAAGCTGCAAGTTTTAGTAGTTAACAATTTGATTTTCAGGGAGAGAGGTTTATTGCTCAAGATTCAGTTATATGGCTTGTCTTAGCCAGTGTCAGATGCTATAACAAATTGCCATCGACTGGGTGATTTATAAACAACACAAATTTATTTCTCACAGTTCTGGAGCCTGGAAGTCTGAGATCAGGGTATCAGTATGGTCAGGTTCTGGTGGTGAGGACCTTCTCCTGAGTTGCAGACTGCCTGCTTGTAATTGTATGCTCATGCAGTGGGGAAAAGGGGACAAGAGAGCTCTCCAGGGTCCCTTCTATAAGAATATTAATTCCATCCTTGTAACCTAATCACATCCCTAAAGCCCCAACTCCTAATGCCATCGCACTGGGAGTTAGGATATGAACATGTGAATTTCGGGAGGACACGAACATTCAGTCCATTGCATGGATCATGGTTATTTTTCTTTTAATTTTTTAAAAACTAGACAAACTCCTTGTGGAATTTGATATAAGTAAAGCATAATACGTCTAGTACCAGTATTAAATAACTTATAGTTATTTTGTTGATTACCAGTGTTTACATTATGTTTGCAAGAAGGTTAGTAAATATAAAACTAAATTAGATATTTTCAATAGATCATGCTTTTCACAGAAACTATGAGCTTAAAGTTTGTGACATGGACTTCAAATAACTAACACGTATATAAGGAAATAACACTCTGTTGGTACCAGCAATTTGTATTCATATCTAGCATATTTTCTCAAACTTTTTTTCATTGGAGAATATAAAATATTAGATATAGATGGAAGGTTTAATGCAATGATGATGGTTAATAAAAAGTTTACTGCACTGGTTCCTAGTTGTTGTATACAGCTCATGTAATATAATGAATGGTAACTTGGAGATAATCTGAGTCTCCTCTTTGTAAATTTTTTTAAAAAATTATGAAGAATATTTTATTAATGTTTGAACAATAAATCATTTATTATCTCACAGAAGTTTCTTGGGAAAAAGTATGTCAAATTGACTTGAAAATGATAATCCTCACAGAGGCATATGGCATTAATATAGCTGAATATTATTTCCTCGTTCATTCTTTACTTTTAATAATTAGCCCCTAATATTATGTAACTCCATCCATTCATTTTAGTTCTACTTTATTGGCAAAAACTGAAAGTTGGAAATTAACCATATTGTAAATTAATATATTTATATCTGGCCACCGTTTTCTTGGCCTAAATTTATGGCTTCTCACAGCAGAAAAGCTATAAACATGCTCAGGAAGCTTTATTTTGGCATTCTCCTGGCTTCAGAAATTATGATTGGATCTTTTTCTCAATTACAACTTCAAAGGGCCCTTTCCATGAAATTGCTGTGCTTAATAGCATATAAAGAAAAAGCTTAATCAAGGAGATGTTTTGCTGTTCATTCACTGGAAAGCTACATTGTGTTTTATTACTACTTAAATTTGCTGAAGAATGAAATAGATTGCAAGATGACGAGACTAAAAACAGTTATTTCTCTTTATGGAATAGCAGGATATGAATTTATTTGGCATTTCTACCAGAACAAAGTGTACATAGTTTTTCTTATGTCAGACTTACATGTTTTAGCAATTTTAACTATATTTTGCTCTACTGAACAATATTGTCAAACATTTCACTGAATCATAATTATTACTTATGAGAATGAATCAAAATGGCCCAAAGAGGCTTTTGTTCACTATAGAATATAGATATGATTATGAAATAACTTATAGTAATCGATCAATTTATTTGAAATTAGAGATCCAAAACTCATTTTATAACAAATTAAACTATCATTGCTCCTAAATCACACATGCACACACATAGTTGGGGTCATTTTTATGAATCTCTCTGCAGGGATTCTAGCAAATAATAATTTTTTGCAGGACATCGAGGTAACAGTGTTGCAACTCCCCTCTTTCCCGCTCCCAACCCAAGTGCTACAAACAAGGGGAACATAGCTGTCTTGAGAAGTGAACAAAATCTTAAACTCATAATCACATAATACTCAAACTATGGAACCATAACATTCATTTAACCCTAGATTAGTCAATGATGTGTTCGTTAAAAGGAGAGATAACCAGAAAGAAAAAACAGGGTCCATGAGATAAAATGTGATTGTGTAGATCAGGCATGACCGAGGCAGTGCTGAGCCTGCAGACACACAATAAACTAGTCATAAGAGAGAAGTGCACGCAGAGGAACAATAATATTTCATCAGGTTTCATCCTGGTCTTGAAAAATAGCCAGTAAGTCAATCTATTTACCTTTGCTTTAATTCTGTACTTATTATGACTCACCAAATTTCCAACCAGCAACAGATTCTCAGGCATCTTCCAAAAGAGAAATATGGTGCTCTAACTAGTGGATGTGAGCAGTCCACTACTGTTAAGTCCTCACTTTAAATTAGCAGAGACATCAGTAGGTGTTCATTATACACTGGTATCAGGTGAATATAGTTATTATTGTGTTGTTCCTAATAACCAAATTATTCCTAACTACATTGATAAAAGTTCCATTTCCCACCTACAAGGATGAGGCCCATACACCTTAAGCCTTAGTAAATTTAGCACAATAACGTCATTCTTTGAGCTGGCTTTTCTCCTGAGCTAAATTATAGCATAACTTCATGACTCTGCTAAACATTAATGACAGAAATGTTATTTAATAGTACATTATACAAATTATCTCAATGTATGCAATAATTTCCTAGTTATGTTCCCAACATTAAGATGAGAAAACTATTAGTTTAAACATACAAAATTTCCAATATTAGATGTCTTTGACCTAAAGATGAAAATTTATTATGATTTTACTTAAAACTTAGTCTCATCTTGTTTCTTTACTAAATTCACTCATTTCACAATGAACATGTTATACTTTTTCCTTGATCCTTAAGCCTCCCACTTCTTCTCATCTCTCCTTCTCCTCAATTGACACCAATGAGATTATTTTATATCTGTGGGTGCCTTGGCCCTGCTTGCTGTCAGCTGCATCCTCTTACTAATCCCTGCTCTGGACTTCTCTGTGGCATGAAAATAACTCCCAGAGCCCGAGTTTCCCAGGTCCTCTTCTCAACTGGTTGCCTGCTGGGTTTGCCAGTGGGAGGCACTGGTGGGTGATTATAAAACATCAGGAAGGAAGAAGCCAGGGCTATCCTTGTCCTCCTTCATCAGTGCATAGCGGAGGGTCACTGACAGTAGCTGTATCTCCTCCTGCTTTCACTGAGCAGGCTGGCTCTATTTCCTGATTCTGTAGGGTGACCTGAGCCCCTGGAACCACCTCCTCCTCCATTCCTCTCCAAAGGAGGGGTGATAGCTATATCCTGCTGTCTATAATTTTTGAGTTATCTCAGTATCCCTATAAGGATGCTTAACTCTTTTGTGTAACGAATTCCCTGCATTGTGTTCTTTCTGTTGTAAAACCTTGAAGTGATTTCTCTTTTTCTCACTAAAGGTTGACTGATACAATACCAAAAAAAGTACAAATTACTAGATTTGTGTCCCATTTTATTTCCACCATCAAATCTATAAATTAGTTGAGTCTGAATTTGTTTTCATCTCTCCTCCTATTATAATATAGAAATTGTCCCTCCCCGTCAATGACAAATTTCTGCACGTTTTTTTATACTATCTCCTCTGCTTTTCTTAATTACTTCTTTCTTAAGTTTCAACTTTTTAATTATTCATACGGTTCATAAATACAATCAGATTCTAACAGAATTTTCCTTTAAAAAGCCCTACGTTGGCTCTAAATTCCTATTCAGTAATTGCCTTCATTTCTCTGCTTTCTTTCTTAGTAAGTCTAATCAAAAAGTTATCTACACTTACTATGTCCACTTCCTTACTTTCTGGTCTATTTCAAATTAACTTCTATCTTCATCGCTCTACCTGAAACCTGTTGTCAAGTTGCATCAGACTTATGAAACCCAGTGAACACCGTGCTGTTCTCATTTTAATTTCCCAAACAGTAGCTTTTTACAATTAGCCAGTCTCTTCTTCCTGAAAGCTCTGGTTTCTCTTAGATTCTAGAAGTCCACACTCATCTGGATTTCTTGTTTGTTTGTTTGTTTGTTTACTGGATGCTTTCAATTTCACTGGCTCTGACTCCAAGATTTTCTAAAGGCTTAGAAAAGGTTCCCTAAACCTCTCTGACTTCATTCTCTCACTGGACGATTTTATTTTCTGTGGATCTATTTAATGTTTTCTTGGTGATTCTTTTCCTATGGATGTAAATGTCATCTCTGTAGTGATGGTTTCTAAAATTTTAACTTAGTTAAGACTGCTTTTCTAAGATTCATATCCAATTCCTAATTGAAATCTCTACTTGGATATCTCATGGATAGCTTATATTTAACCTGTAATAATTTAAATCTCCATTTTCTTACAGTCTTACCTTGTCTTACTTATCTAATGAAATATGATAAACACAAACTTGGTAGCCCTTGCCAGAATTCTAGGAGACATATTTAAGACCCTTCTAATTATAATTCATTAGCAATATAAGTTAACATTTATTGAAAGTATATTACATGCTGTGCACCACACTATGTTCATTACAAACATTAATTATTTAATCTTAATCATTCACATATGAGGTATATACTATTATTCACCTCCTTTTTTACAGATGAGAAAATTGCTCAGAAAAAGCTTAAGTAATTCACTGAAAGACATATAGCTAATAAGTGATGTAGCCAGGATTTCAGGACAGACCATTCAGTTTCAGAGCTCATATTTTTATAAACATTACACTATGTCTCAAATTATGATAAAACCATAGATAACATATTTATAGCACTTATTATGGGCCAGGCACAGTTGTAAGTACTTTAGATATAGTAAATCATTTGTGGGGAATGCATTTTTATTATGCCTATTTGTACATCAGGAACTGCACAGAGGTTAAGCAATTTTCCCAAGGCCAGTAACGTATAGAGACAGAATTTAAAATTTTTTGGCTCCAAAGTCTGTGCCCTTAATCACAGTGATACACTTCCTTTCAGTTGTCCCATGGCTTCTCCCTGAAAAGTCAATTTTGATATTTTTCATGGCTAAGGAGCAAAACCATGATAAGATTTTTAGTAAGGAAGCCAGAGTGCATAATTTGTTAGGGAGCTGGAGGGATAATCGAAATATTCCAAATTGGATGAACTAACCTATAGAGAACAGAGAGATGTTTAGGATTGTTATTAAAATGTCTGGGTCCAGCCAGTTGACAAATGTAGGCCTCACAGTAGGAAAATCCACCACGAATTCCTTCAGCAAGTTAGATAAACATTACCGTTAAGCAGCAAGCAAAAAGAAAAAGAAAAGATCTTTTTTAATCACTATAAGGATGTGATATGGATATACCAGGCAGAAATATCCATGTTTTATAACCTCATTTCATAAGAACCAGAGGGGTTATAGGAGGCATCGTACTGTTAAACTAACATGCAAGTGATCTGGGACTAAGACCTAGATATTCTGATTCATACTCAAGTGATATTCCTATTACATTATGTAGGCTTTCTCCTGGTTTCTCAAAGAGGTTTTCAGAGTAAGCTAAAAAATAAGGAAGTGTGCTTGAGAGCAACTAAAGATACATTAAAAAGCAATGCCGCAAGTTAAGAAACAAGATAATTGGTATCTGGTGATCCAGGGAGGAATTTTGAAAGTTTAACTTCAGGTATTATTAAATTATTGATAATTTTTAGGGATACTCTTTCAAAATAAATTCCTGTAATTTGGAGAAGAAGAGGAAAGAAATGGGATTAACGTTTTTAAAAAATTTTTTTTCCTTTTTTTATTTTGAGAAAGAATCTCACCCTTTGGCTCCCGGGAAGAGTGCAGTGGTGTCATCATAGTTCACTGCAACCTCAAACTTCTGTGCTCCGGTGATCCTCCTGCCTCAGCCTCCTGAGTAGCTGGGACTACAGGCCCATGCCACGAAGCTCAGCTAATTTTTCTATTTTTAGTAGAGATGGGGCCCCTCTTGCTCAGGATGGTCTTGGACTCCTGATCTCAAGCAATCCTCCTGCCTCAGTCTCCCAGAGTGCTCAGATTACAGCTGTGAGTCACTGCACCCGCCCACTTTTTAAAACAATTCTATCTTCATGTCATGTTTGGTTAAAATGTTTTAAACTGGGATGCTGGTAAATACTAACAAAGATATTTCTACAATTATGAAATTATATACTATAAAAATGTATGTGTGGGATCAGCTCATTTACATATGATTTAAGTATATCATAAGAAAGATGAACAACAGAGAACTTCAAAAAGAACTATTAATTGTGTTAGAACCTAAGAACCTAAGTATGAAATCAAGATTTAATCAGGAAAACTTAAGAAGTATCTTTGTACGTAGACCACATTTTGTAACCTGTTAACTATTTTTTTAAAAGAAAGGTCCATATGTTCTCAAAGTTTAATTTTTGCATTGACATATACTGTGGAAGTTAAAAGAATACAGTTTATAGTAACATAATTAGGTTCATAATTAGGTGCAAAGATGGGTAAGATTAGAGCTATGATAGATGCATAGATTACAATTTAATGAATTATTTTAAGTATTATTGTCATTATCCTATTTCCTAAAAAATAACAAAGGGATAGATGGTACAGTGCAAGAATCACTTATCGAAAACTCTTGAGCCACATGGTTTTCAGAAATCATAACTGGCTGTATTTGAGAAATGTAATGTGGAGCATATTTTAAATATTACATAACCCTTCCTCTGGGATTTGAGCAGCACTCTGTAATCAATCATATTAACATTTACATTACATGGAGAAAAAAGACTATAAATAGTCTATCATCAAATCAGGTCAGATTTTGCCGAAAAATAAATTCTGGATAGGTCTGGCTTTGCCCTTCCAAAATATGTTAAGGTAATTTATGGTTTTCTGAGCTTTACCATTTCAAAACTGCAATAAGGCTTTGTGGACCTATCCAAGTGCATCGTCGTGATTAACAGTGACATCTAGTGGCTAAAAAGTTGATCTGCACACATAAACATTTGTCAATGGTCACAGTGCTGGTGACATTTAAATTTAATCAAGCATTAATCAAGTATTTTATGTCTTGGGATACAAAAACAGATAAGCTATTTCCCCCTCATAGAAGAATTTTTAGTCTATGAATAGAGTTAGGTACACGTACTGTCAATACAATATGATCAGTGTGACGGAAGATGATCACACAGAAAAGGTTTTGATCCGAGGTACTGGACAAAGACGACTTTCTGGAGGAAGAAACACCTGAGTAAAGTCTTGAAAGTGACATAAGTGAAGAAAAGGGGTAAGATTGTTTTTACAGAGGAAACGCAGAGAGGAAAGCAAAAGCAGAAATCAAAATCGATGGAAATACTGATATAAAATGAAGCTAAGTAGGCCAAGGGGAATGATTACTCATTCTTCATATATAGTAACTTCCTGAATACCAAACATTAAGCATGTTTGTTTATTTCTATGTCGTGGTATTATATTGGCTTAATTTCATTGCTCTTTATTATCAACCCTTAATGAAAATAAAATTAAAACCAAATTTGGATCCTGTATCTATAACATAACATCAGATTTGATTGGAAATTTAAATAAATTAGTATTTATAATTAATAAAAATAATAGAAAATATTATTTTAAATAATTATTTACAACCAATAATATAAACTTTAAGATATGCTTAATAATCTAGGCATAAGGGTAAAATGAATCTCAATCAGAGAGGTATCTAGATTATTGCATTATAACAATTTGCCATCAATCCAATTGACTCTACTGATATAGTCTTGTAATTTCTTATTTCATAATTTTTCTTATAACTGCTCCTTTTTTCATTTTTTTTCTACTACCACCCTTATTGATACCTATTTTATCCTTAATTGTTTTGCAATGTTTTTATGATATTTAGACATTCTGGCCCACACTTCCCAAATCATAGCTTCATTTTCCAATTTTAATGTAATATGAATATTTGTTTTTCTATTGGACAGATCTGTCAGGTCACCACTCACGGAACTTTGGTTTCTGTCCTTAGGCCTCTGTGTGGCTCAAACCAGAAGGATTCAAGGCGATGACAATTCAATGGTTCCTTATTAAGACAGAAAAGAAAAATTTTCCATGCTCCATAGGTAGTGGCCATAGGTACCCGTGTGTGGACACCCACATACCCACCCCTACACACAAATGCAACTTTAATTTGATCAAAAATACTCAAACTTACTAGATGCATTATAGTCTAACATTTTCTAATCTGTTTCTCCTTTTAAATTTCTCTTTATTTTACTTTTTAATGTTGGTCATAGTCCTCTTTATTGATTTCATGACTTACTAATAGATCTTGATTTGGAAAATATTGCTTCAGAAGAAATATTAATTTGCTTGAAAAGATTATACGTACAAATGAAATATTTGAATAATAGGACAAAATTATATATTACATATAGATAATTATGGTTGGGGGTTCAAAAGAGCGAGGTCAGAAAGGGACTTTGTTGGAAAAAATAAGTCTTGCCATTGATTGGCCTTGAAGAATGACAGAGAATTGGATGTACAGGGAGCGGGGCAACATCCTAGGAAGGGAAATCCTCTTTGGAGTAAAGATTCAGTTGAATCTGAATCAGCATATATAGGGCACCAAAAGAACATCAGTGTAGTATAAAAGAAAATATAAAGAAATCTGGTAGGACAGTATATGAATGATAGTGACAACTATTTTTTATTGCGTTTTCAGAACTCAAAACTTTGAAACATACATGATCTAATTTATGTTTATAGCCAATTTTCTGATCCTAATGCCTATAATCTTAAATACTAGCATAGAGGCAGATTAATTAGGAAAAAGTAGCTATTTTGTAGAATATGTGAAATATTGAAATGAGTAGTTTAGTTTTATATCATATAGTAAGTGGGGATTATTAATGTTTGATCACAGAAAAACATGAAAACATTTTTGAAAATATTAACTCATCAGAATGATGAACTGAGGTATGAGTTTAATGTTATTAAAGTGTTATTAGATATTCTTAGGTTAATTTATGATAAGGATCGTATTATTCTTCTTAAAATGTCATGGATGGGAAAAACATTATCAAGAGCATTACCAAACCAGAATTGGCTACTGTCCAAAAAGAAAAAATATTCAATTCTTGAGTCTTATTTAGGGCTAAAAATAAAGGACAGAATCTGAGATATGAAGCCTGAAGCTTCTAGATCCCACTTTCTGAAGTATATCCGTACTATTAGAACAAAATTATTTACTATCCAGAAGACCGAAATTCAAGCTTCAAGTTTTTGCATGGAATTTACAATGTAAATTTAAAAGGCACAAGATATTAAATAATACTTTTTAAAATCAAAGAGATAATATTTGGTCCATAGTAGGCTTTTAATATATTCAAATGAATAAATGAATATTCAAAATTTTAATTTTAAGAATAAAAATGAGAGAAAATATTCAAATATACACTCTCCTACAAAATTTTATTTTTTTCTTTTTAATTTTTTTTGGAGATAGAGTCTTTCTCTGTTGCCTGGGCTAGAGTGCTGTAGCATCAGCCTAGCTCACAGCAACCTCAAACTCCTGGGCTCAAGCAATCCTTCTGCTTCAGCCTCCCAAGTAACTGGGACTACAGGCATGTGCCACCATGCCCGGCTAATTTTTTCTATGTATTTTTAGTTGTCCAGCTAATTTCTTTCCATTTTTAGTAGAGATGGGATCTCACTCTTGCTGAGGCTGGTCTCAAACTCCTGACCTTGAGCAATCCTCTGGCCTTGGCCTCCCAGAGTGCTAGGATTACAGGCATAAGCCACTGTGCCCGACCCAAAATTTCAAATGTAAATAACTTCAATTAAAACTATTAATGTATCTCTGGCCTAACTACGATTTGTATATGGGTGTTTTTACAATATGCTTTTCCCATAGTGTGAAGTCAGTGAAAAAGAGATTACAAAGAAGTATAAATCATACACAAAAATTACAAAGATATAAACTCACTTTGCTCCTCTTAATTTCTGAAAAGAATTAGAAAGGTACTAGAATGAAAGCGAGAGGGAGTGATATTTCACTCTATTAATAGAACATCAAAATCTTAATAAGTCCTTTCTAACAGCCTTGAGAAAAGGGTTCTCCCAAAATATAAGCATTTTTGTCTGTTGGCAAAAATATTTTGGAATTCCTGAAATTCTGAAATTCCGGAAAGCATGAGAATGATGCTTTGATTACTAGCTTTAACTGCCTTTGTAACCAATGAATCCAAAATGACTTTGAGATTTGGGATTTGATTGCTTAGGTTTCCACTATTGATTTTGGATAAACTTTTTTCTGGTGTTATCAGGATATCAAATTGAAAATAACCAACAATTTTCTGAAAATACAGACCTAGATCTCAAATATATTGTGCTCCTACTTTTGCCATATTTGGGTTTAAATACTTGCTCTTTGAATTGAAGCATTCTTCCCATTTTGCTAGCATGCTTTTCCTATTTTCTGACTGCTGAAATTCTAATTATGTTTCATGAGCCACTTTAGTGAAAGACATTCATGAAGCTGTTCTTGGATATGAACTCTAGACTTCACAGCACCCTTTGGGCTGGTTTCTCTTCCGTATTCTTCTTCTTCTGGGATATTCTCCTCAAAACCATGGTCATCTAATATCTAGACAGCAAGGGCATTGGAGTGAGCCTTGAGGAATGTCCACAGTTGAAAGGCAGAAGGAGGGAAGGAGGATCCAGGGCAGTGGGTCAGTAGAGATCCAAAAGGAAAACAAGAATTGATAAATAATCCATGGGAAAAAAAATAAAACATTTCATAAGGCATGTGATATCAAGAATGCTATGCACCTTAGGTGAGCAAAGAGAACTAAATTCAGTAGAATAGTGAGAATTGGAGCCAACCTGCAAAGAGGTTAGAAATGTCTCATTTCCACCATATTTCCTTGGTACAAATCTTCTTACCTTTTCATGTTCTATCATAGGTATCTGATTACAGGTCTCTCTCCATGAGACTACGAAATTTTTATGAAAAAACCCGCCTGTTGTTGACCTTTGTGTCCTTTGTGTGTTGCATAGTACATATTAATATTATATATGCATTCATTTATTTGAATCTATACTCAAAATAAATGACTTGTTTGTTACATTGTGCAGACATGTATTCATCCTACCTGGTTAGCTGACCTTCGCACCCAAGAAGCTTTAATAGAGCTGTTCCAGGTAGAATGAGAACATACAGTTCTTCAGCCCAGCTCAGAGGCTGCAACAACTCTGTCAGAGGTAACTTCCATATTTCCTTATCCTCTATTCTGATTCCTTTATTTCACCACTGTGGCCATGCATCTCATCTTAAGTACAGTGAAATGTCAAGGAATATTTACATTACATATGTCACTATAGTACTTATTAGCTTTGATTAAAAATAATTTAATTTGTGAAATTGTCAAAACTACAAATTTAGCCAATATCTTAAGACCCTATCAACTTTATGTTTTAATTTCCATCCATCGAATAAAAGGATGCAATGTTATTCACATCTTCTATAACAAAGATAATTTTTATAATCATTTTAATTGGGAAGACTAAATATAACTAAAAACGTAATGAAGAAAGCAATAAAATATTTTACAAAGAATCTATCTGGAGTTGAAAAATAAAGTATAGCTATCCAAAGCCATGAGTTAGAAAGAAGGAAACAAGGAAATTAAAGGCAGAGAGGCCAGAACGGGAGTCATGGATGATCACTGATTTGTTTTTTCTCAAATATTTTACAACAACTTAGAGAAGTTCTTAAAATATTATCCCTTCAGATATCGAGTTTTCTTTTTCCTTCACAAATGAGCTCTTTGAAAATGTAGATTAATATTATAAAATAGATATGAAATTTTATTAATTTTTGACCTCTCCTGGTTGTTTCTCATCTTGATGTAAAGTGGAATATGAATCATTTCCTGATCAGCTTCTCTTGCAATCATTAATGTTCAATATCACGTCATTTCCTTGGCTCTTGAGTCATGGGATCCTGATGCTTTTTATGTTCTCGCTTTTTCCTTTGTGCAGGGTTTCTGTGCAGCCACAGCCTGCCACTTGTCTTTTCATATTCTTTGCCAAGTGGAAATCATGTATCTTGCATCTACCTGGGACTACAGACACGCACCATGACACGGGTTAATTTTTCTATTTTTAGTAGAGACAGGTCTCACTCTTGCTCAGGCTGGTCTCAAACTCCTGACCTCAAGCAATCCTCCCACCTCGGCCTCCCAGAATGTTATGATTACAGGCATGAGCCATGGTGCCTGGCCCTCTAAACTCTTAAAATACGTAAAAAATTCTCATCAACTTTGTCCCCGTGTTGACTTGCGCCAATTCCTCTTCTTTTTTGAAAGAATTTTAATATCATGCCATGCTTTATTGATTGTTGCAATAATTTCCTTGACATTCAACCTACAGATTAAAATTCTATCTTTGTTTCTTCTCCCTTTCTATTTACTATTAATGTGATATTGTCAGTGGAAACCGTGTCTATTAGTCTTACCAGTCTTTTCTCCCTTCTTTTCCTCTTTAACCTTCATTTTTATTTTCTTGTTAGATATTCACTGAAGAATGAATTCTCATTCAGCCAAGAATTACATGAATAGGCTCATTTCTTTAATTTCCTTCATTTGTCTGTACAGCGACCACAATCACCCTGGCAGCCTGTGTCCATGTTTGATCAACCATTCAGTCAAGAAGTCATTTAGAAAATGAGAGTTATAATTAAATGTTTCACTTTACCTGCAGTGGCTTTGATTACACTGGGCCTTCGGCCAAATCACCTCTCTGACCTTGGTTTTTGGCAGTAATAGAAAGGTAATATTTGTTGAACAGAAATGAAACTGTTGCTTTTCCTTAGCATCCTTGAAAATTGAGACTGATAGCCACTCAAATGAAGCTTAATGTTCTACTAAAGGAAAAAAAAGATAACTGTGTGAAGTTAGATAAGATTCGGGTCAATATATTACATATTGTACTCTTTTTACTGCACAGTATTAATTCCCAGAAATTGTCTAACCAACTTTGGATTTTACATTTTACAAACAAATAAACCAAAAGTGTTTCTCATGGATTCACCTTGATCAATTTTAGTCCCAATGCTTGAGTAGCATGAATTTCCTTTCTAGGTCCGCTTTTAACTCTCTAAGTTATGATATTTTTCTTTTTCCATATGTACCATTTTGCCCAATGTTGATAGGTCAAGTACCCTGTACTTGGCCAAAATACAAATGTAGTTCTTTAAATTTTTTTTTTATAACATAGATATTTGCTACCTGTACATCTGCCATTTGGAACCCATGACTTTCACTTTAATCAGTAACACAAAATATTTGAACTCCAGATGCTGTTTGGAGGGTTAATGGTCTTATGTGATAATGGTGGAAGACATCAATTCAAGACCAAGTTAGAAACTCAGTTCATTTTTGAGAAAAATAAAATGCATGTCAAACAGTCATCCCTTTGATTTTCAAAGCTTTATATTCATATAATTGCTAAGCTATATACCAAGACTATTCACATGCATTACTCTAGAAATGACTTCCTAAAATGGTCATTTAAATAATTTAATATAAAGAAATAGTCATGTAAGAAAATATTTCCACATCATTGATCAAAATGCTCTTATTTCTGTCTGACCCAAGGCATACTGCTTTACCTTGCTAAGTCACAAATTTCTAAGGGGCAAAATTACAGTCTTAGATGACACTATCTTTTTGACATTTCTAATGTCTATGTTCCATAATTCTATAATGGTATATATTAAAGATGCTCAATTCAGACTCAAAAGCAGGGGAAAATGTCTTTTCTAAACAGGATGCTTTCTTTAATAAGACAATAGGCAGAAAATCATCCAGTCTGCTTTCTTTCCCCCTTGGCTATTAGAAAACTTTCAATCAAATTTTATGTTCTGTTGATATGATTTTCTTATCCCAGTTTCCTGGCATAATAGCCACCATCTCCATAATTGGTTTAATTTTTATTTTCTGAAATTAATTTTACCTGCACTATATGTATTTTACTCTAAGCCATCTCATATATTTTGAGACTTAAATGCATGGTAAACATGTATAAAAATATTTTCACTTTGACTATCAGGCTATATTTTGTTTCATTTCTTCTTGCTTTTTTTTTGTTTACAGGTTTATAAGTGAAAATGTCTTCTACTTGACTATATATCTTAAACAATATAAAATATGGATAATTTAAAAAATAATAAAAATTCAAATTATGTATCATCCTTTCTGTCAATTGTTTGTTGGTAAGAAACATAAACCTAAACATTAACATAAATATAAACCTAAACCTAAACCTAAACAAACATAAAAAAGCTAAAGCTAGAAAGGGCACTGGTTGAACAGAGACAGGGACTTTTGTGAAACCCACAGCCAGACAGGACAGAGGAAATTTACAAGGGAAAAGTCAGGAGTTACAGGGATCTCCTTTTCCTTTTTCTGTTTGTGAGCTTTATTTCCTTTCTCTGTAAATGTGTTCTTGCCGTGATAGTATACATGCAAATGTATGTAATCGACAATGACTGATCCAGCCTAATCGACAATGACTGATCCAGCCTTACTCTTACCAGAAATTCCAGTTTCAAATTCTCAATGACAGAAGACTTGATTGGCTTATCCTCAGTCGCGTTCCTACTGGCAGAGTTACATCTAAGGCCTAGACTTTCAACAGCAGCTGTGAGTAATAAGTAGTTTTCAA
The DNA here is from genome assembly GCA_963575035.1 of Avahi laniger. NCBI lineage: Eukaryota > Metazoa > Chordata > Mammalia > Primates > Indriidae > Avahi > Avahi laniger. Next base: position 32,354 of record CAUYSK010109575.1, read on the forward strand.
AGAAGAGGCTATGGGGTGGTCTGACCTACTCTTCAAAGACTATCACAACTTCCATCACGTTACTACATACATCACTGTTTATATTTTTCTAAACTTATTTTGATTTTTCCCCCTGGTTATTTTATGAATACATACGGTATATATGATTTGGATCCTATAGTTTCTGTTTAACCATAAAACACACATTTTCTTTTCTTATAAAAAGTCACACTATGGATAATTACTCAGGTTCAAAAATTTAAAATCAAAGAACCAAAGGGCTTACCTTTCTTTTTGTAGTAACTATTAGAGGTCAGTGCTCCTAGGGGAGAGTAACTAAAATGCTCAAGATTAGCAAATGCTAATTCTTGAATTAAAGCAATTTGTACTTTTCTTAACCTTCTGGAGGCATCAAGTGCAAATATTTTGTAGTTTAAATAGTTTTTTCCTTATTATAAAGCCATGGGTCAGTTTGTCCACTTGATGAATATTTAAGATTAAAAAGATCTCATAACTAACTGGCACAGATAAGGAAGTTGTATTATAAATTTTATGATGTTTGAAACTTTGTTTCAACTACAGATATTCCTCATCTTAAAATAGGGTTATGTCCTGATAAACCCAGTGTAAGCTGAAAATATCAGAAGTCAAAAATGTATTTAATATTTCTAACTTATTGAATGTCACAGGTTAGCCTAGCCTACCTTAAACATGCTCAAAACACAGTAGCCTACAGTCGGACAAAATAATGTAACACAAAGCCTATTTCATAATGAAATATTGAATACCTCATATAATTTATTGAATATTATACTGAAAACGAAAAGCATAATAGTTGTATAGGTACTTGAAGTAAAGTTTCTACTGAATGTCTATCACTTCTGCACTATCATAAATTCAAAAAATTTTAAGTCAAATGATTGTAAGTCATGGACTTTCTATAATTTAGAAATCCCTAGTTTTTATTCAATAAACAAAAAATCCAATGTAAAGTTGTTACTCTTTCTTTTAGAAAACTATTTCCATGTTTTTATTTTCTTGGATAAGCTTCATGTATTGCCTACATTGATAACTACATTATAAAAACAGGCAGCAATGTTTCTGAAGTGACAGCCAACATTAAAAAATTGTCAAATAAAGTAATTAAGCATACTAAGAAGAAAATATCCTGAGATATCAGAGTTGTTTCATGTTATTTTCCCAAGGTAGAATAGTATTATTCAAAGTATGGTTCATAGGCCAGTGAGAGGTTATAAGGCCAGGATAAGGTAAGTACTGAAGCTGATAAGCATTTGGAAAATCCTATAGCAATTTTTTATTACAGTGATATCCACACACATTATCATTACATTCATCTAGTTGGATGAGGTATCGAGTAGTTTGGGTGCTGGCAAAGTCATCTGGTGAGTTGCATATGGCATCAGCAATATAGCTAATCATGCACAGCAATGTATGTATTGACTTGTAGCACACACACTTGAAAAAAATGTAAATAAAACTGGTCCCTCATCGATAATTTGAAAACTCTGCTCTAGAGATTTTGTGATTCTACAGTACTTACATTTAAATTTCTCATGGAAAAATATTTTTTAATTAAAAGTTTTGAAATGAAGGCTGACTTTGTGTTCTTCATTGTCTTCTGGCTAGGACACTATTTCAGTCCTTCTGAGTATAGATCTCTGGTGCTACACTATGGGAAGTAACTCTCCACGTGACAGTGACCATGAAGAAATGCTTATCTCCAAGAAAGTCCCTAAACATGTTTTCATAACTCTGCACTGATAAAATCTACAAGGATTTTAAAAGGAAAAAAAAGAGTGTTTTCTTTTCTTTAATATCATTTTTTTTATTTCAGCATATTATGGGGGTACAGATGTTTACGTTACGTATGTTGCCCTTGCCCCCCCGCCCCGAGTCCGAGTTTCAAATACGTCCATTCTTCGGGTGGTGTGCATTACACTGTTTGTGTATGCATATAGCCATCCCCTCCTCCCTCGTCCCCCCTCTCCCCTCCCTCCTGCCCAACATCCAATAGATGTTATTCTTATATGTGCACTTAGGTGTTGA
>CAUYSK010109577.1:0-12871 GCA_963575035.1 Avahi laniger
CTCCTTTAATGTTGGACATGTAGGTTGTTTCCCTTGCTTTTGTATTTTTTTATTTATACCGCCACTAAATCAAATTTTATATCTGTCCAAGATTATTGTTAATTTTAAAGACAGACATCTAGACATTTAAAAGGAACAGCATCGACCATAACATTAACAAAATAGCAGAAAGAATTTCCTAACACAAGAGCCGTAAATGTCTGAGGTATTTCTGTAAGTATATGTGTGTGCTTGTAAGTGCTTTTCTCTTCTCTCATGCATAAGTCAGCTCTTTCTGATGCTGGTTCAAAACCACAAGCGCCAGGATCCCAATCAGTTCCTTCTTTGAATATGACCGTTTGCCTCGTGTTGCTTCAGCCGTTGTCAAGATCACAGTCTCAACCCGAAGGGAAGCTGCGTTGTGATACTGCTGGAGCCCTCTTGACTAATCGTGTGGTCTGGCTTAGGTTGTCCTCAGTTCCCCCCTTCCGTACACACCACGGCTAAGCTGCTGCAAGGGCCGTGGAACTGCAGCTGGGAATACGCTGTCTTCCTCTTTGGATGGGGTGGGGTGTTTTTTAGGAGAGAAGTAGGGGAGAGTGGGGTGAGGGGCGTTCTCAGTTGGCTGCCTCCTGAGGTCTCTGCCTTGTTGAGTGAAAGACATTTAGTGCTGGAAGGGGTCTTAGTTGCCCCCGCATCCTTCTAAGTCATTGATGGCGGCCTCTGCGATGAAGTCAGAGCCATTTTGCATAGCGGCAAAACAGATGCCTCTGCTGTTGAACTCTGGGGGCTTTTTATGCCAGTTTGGTTTGGGCATCCTTCTCTTTCTCTTGTCCCACTGTATTAGTGGGAGGCTCCCCCCTTTTGCCTTCTCCATTGTCAGGGTTCAGTTGTGGTGTCCAGTCCAACTAGGACAGGAAGAGGGACTGTTTGCAGCCCTGTGGTCCTGACTTTAAAAGAAGAAAAATGTTTGCCTCTTTACAAAATCTCTATTAAGAATTTTTTTTTTTTTTGAGACAGGGTCTCACCCTGTTGCCCAGGCTGGAGCGCAGTGGCTTCATCATAGCTCACTGCAACCTCAAACTCCTGTGCTCAAGCAATCCTCCTCTCTCAGCCTCCTGAGTAGCTGGGACTATAGACACATGCCACTGTGCCTGGCTAATTTTTTAAATTTTTGTAGAGACAGGATCTTGTTTTGTTGCACAGACTGGTCTTGATCTCCTGTCCTCAAACAATCCTCCCACCTTCGCCTCCCAAAGTACTGGGATTATAGGCATGAGCCACTGCACCTGGCCTCTATTAAGAATATTTTTATTAGGCATACTTATCTTAGGTAGTAGTAAGAACAAGAAGTTTTTAGATTACTTATAAAAAATATCATGATGAAGTGGAAGATCTCTGTCTAATCGGAGAAAATATTCTGATCCCTCAAACTTCTGTTTCTCTTTCCACTTTTATCACAGAGTGGAACATTTCTGATTCCACTTAACTCTTTTGCAAAGTGCCCATATGACCTCCCAGGCGAATATGAGAGAGGGTGGGGAGGTGACTGACTCTCAGGGCTGGGGACGGGGGCAGGACAGGTTGCCTGGCTCATTTGCTGCCAGGGGCTCATTTTCTCTGATAATAAGGACCTCCCTTCTCTTGAGTGGGTGTGATGGGTGCTTCAGTGGCTGGTGCTGGAGGAATAACTCATACTCCCTCCTTCATTGATACAAAACCAGGTGGGCTAGAAGCTACCTTTTTGGAGCACCATAAGTTCCAGGAAAGGCGTCCCGTCGCTCCACTGCACCACTCTGGAGCAGCACACGGTGCTCCCCTGTTGTCAGTGAGCTGAGGAGTCTATCCCAGGTCACATCCCGAGTGACCCAAACTGGATTGCACAGTTCCGTAGGATTCCAGAGTTGGGCGAGACTTCAGAGATCCTCAGTATTATTAATACAGTTACCACATTGCACAGGGAGATGAATTGAGGCTCAATATGGCGAGCTGATTTGTCCTGGGCCACACAGCTTGTCGTGGAGCAGGGACTGGTGGTGATACTAGTGAACACCGAAGCATTTATTATGTGCTTTCAGTGCTCTAAGTTCTTCACATCAGTGATCTCATCTGACCATTCCTATTTAGTAGTTGGGGACGTGAGTCTCAGAGTCTGAGTAACTGGCCACTTGGTGGTGGAGCTAGGAGTGGAGCCTGGGCATTCTGAGTCCAGAGCCTGCTCTCTTAACCACGTTCCTCTGCCACCCTCTCCCTGGGGCTTAGTTCACCTGCCTGCTGCCGCGGTGCAGTTCACACCCCAGTAGAACACCCGGAGCCGTCACTGTGAGGCTGGCCTTAGGCACGTGGAGATCCAGACCCCAGAGAGGACAAGTGTCTTAGTCCGGGTCACATAGCAGATCAGCTCTTGTTGAGCATTAGATCACCCATTGTGAGAAAGCCATTTCGTCATCCACCTACAATTTTTACCTCCAATTTTTTTTTTCAAATTCACCACTCAAGGTTTGGGGGTGTCTCACATAAACTCTGTTTATTTAGAAATAATTAAGAGCTGAAATGGACTATTTTTAACTTACAGGCAAGTTAAAAGCCTACACTTTTTGTCTGCTTTCCAGAGCCTTGGGATCAGTGCAGATGTTCATGGGAATTGCATTATGGTTGATTAACAGAAGGAGGAATAAGGAAGGATTGTCCCTGGGTACCAAACCGTGGCAGAGGTGGATCTGAGACTTCGTATCCTTGGACCCCTTTGTTATCAGGCTTTGAAGTCCTTGTCCAGTTCCCTTTGACAAAGCAGAAAGAGGTCAGGGCTGAGCGTATGCTGGGTTCTCTGCCAAACTCTTGGGGTGTCCCTAGGAAAGCTAACCTGGGCATCTACCTCCCCAGTTCTTCACGGGGAGGCTCTTTCTGCTGATCCGCCAGCCCCCCATCCTCTCTCCTCCCATGAGCGTCCTGCATTTCCTCCCTCGTCAGGTCTGTGAGGTGCTGCTGTACCAGGGGCTCGAGGTCCTGGACCCTGTCTTGGCTCTGTCACTTTCTATCATTTTCCCCTCTGGGCCTCTCTTCCCATGGGGACAGTAATAATATTGTGGAGTTACATACCCATATAACTGAGGCAGATCCACTCAACTGGTGAGTGCTTGGCAGTGCTGTCCTGTCTCCTAGACGCTGCTGGGTGTTCCGCAGCCATGGAAATGTTTCATGTCTGTCTGGTACAATAGCCACTAGGCACCAGTGGCTGTTGAGCCTTTAAAATGTTGCTCGTGTGAATGAGGAGCAGAATTTATTTAATTTTAATTCATTTCAATTTAAATACCACCCACGGCTATTGGCTGCCGTACTGGACAGCACAGCTTTGGAGTAAGTGGGAGACAGGAGACAGGAATCTGTCTTCCCCTGGGAAGTCTTGGTCCCGACATGCCTCTCATCTTACGCAGGGAATGATATTCCCATTTAAAAGTAAGTGTTTCTCATAGACTCTGGTTTCTAAATGTAATTCAATCTTTTCTTCTGGTGCTCAGCCAAAGAAGCAGAGATTGATTCAGACGCTAGAGGTAAAATTGGCTGCGCTGGACTGAGATGTTCTGGCAGTCTCACCCGCGTGGCGCCTTCCTCAGAGTGACTGGACTACATTTTTGCTTTACAAAATGAAGTTAGAACTGAAGCCACCATGGCAAATTAACCCTTTCGTGGGAATCATTGAGATAACGGATAAGCCATGGTTCACTGTTCCAATGCTAAGGACATCCAGCTGTGGCCCAGCAGTGGGAAAGACAAAATGTCAAACTATATTTGATTACTAACCGGTTAATGATGCCCTTTTCACGACCAACAAGATGAATACTAGCGATAATACCACTGACGTGTATGACGTCCCTTTTGTTAAGTGCCTGTGTAACCTCATTTGATATCATGACGTCCCTGACATAGGAGCAGTCGGTATCCTCATTTCGCCAACAAGAAAACTGGGGACTAGAAAGGAGCCATGGCTTCCTCAGTGTCACCCAGCTAGTTAGCAGCAGAGCCAGCGTCTGAACACAGGAATCTCATTCCAGAGCCCACAGTCCTCAATAAACCCATGAAGCCCTGGCCTTTGCCCACCCTGTGGAAGGATCAGTTAAATAGGGTCTACAGGCATGGGATGGGTGTGCCCAGTGAAGCCTTCTGCTCTTTGTTTTAGTCAGTGCTGTCTGACCACCTTGGCAGTGGCTGGCGTGGTGTGGAAGCCGACGGCAACTCCTAATGCAGTGCCCTCCTCGTCTTCGGCAGTTCCTCCCTCCTCACTAGCCCGTGGCTCAGTATCCTGACATGGGGACACCGTCCTTGTGTGGGGCTTTGCCAGAGATCAACCTGCAAACAACTGCTTTTTTTTTTGCCTGTATGAAAGTGCTGTGGGAAATGGGGTTTATCATGGTATAGTATCTTTCCAGAAGAAGGAGTGTTCCCCGCCATTTTGTTTCTTGTTAATCAAGTAGAGGTGCTCGAGCTGGAGGTACCCTCAAGGGTAAGAAAGCAGTTGCTCAGAAACGGTCCACCTCCTTTTCTGCTCCATAACCTCGCTCCTTTGGTAGAGACCAGATTGCCCTAGAATGTAATTTGGTTCCTTTTGCTCAGAAAGGTGGAAGTCACGCACCATAGCAAGGAAAGCTAAAGCTGGGGGATGTAGCCTCAAGATCCAGGTTCCATTCCCACTCTGCTGACCTTGTGGTATGACCCAGTTACTCCACATCTCTGGGCACATTGCTTGGAGACTGGACTGGATAAATTTCTAAGTTTTCTTATCCCTGAACACTCTAAGATGAATAGGTGCTGAATTTGCTGACCAGTGAGGAGACCCCTCCCAGCTCTAGGCAGTCTTGAACAGGCATGTCCTCTCTCCCTGCAGGCATCTTGGCCATCCTCATCCCCCGTTTGGACCTGGTCATCTCCCTGGTGGGCTCCGTGAGCAGCAGCGCCCTGGCCCTCATCATCCCGCCCCTCCTGGAGATCACTACCTACTACTCAGAGGGCATGAGCCCCCTCACCATCGCCAAGGACGCCCTGATCAGCATCCTAGGCTTCGTGGGCTTCATAGTGGGGACCTACGAGGCCCTCAACGAGCTTATCCAGCCAAGCAATGCTCCCATCCTCGTCAATTCCACTCGTGCCTTTGTGTAGTGATCTGGCTGCACCTGTCCACCCCAACCCTCACGTGTCCCCCAGGATCTATCCCCGGAGCCTCAGGTATGGTCCAGGCTCTGAGGAAAGGCAGGGTCGCTGTCTGGGAACCCCTCTACCTGGCCCCTGTGTATCCTGGGCCAAGTAAGGCTGAGGGCGGGGGAGAGGATGGGGCACAGACACGTGGGAGGTACCCCTAGTGACAGTGCTGTTGTCCTTCGTTTGTACTTCGTTTAACCCAGAACTCTTTAGCTCTTTTCCCCATGATGCCTCCTCCTTCCTCTGATGCCCCTCACCAAATTACTCCCGTTGCACAGCTCACTTTATTTAGAAATTTTAGTGTTCCCCACCTTGTGTCTTCTCCTTTCCTGGGCCAGGCCTAGATGAAATAAGTGGGCACTATTCCTCCTCTCCTTAAAGCCAGGCCTCTTGCTTATCTTCCTCTCAAATATTGTACCTCAGTGTTCTCCCTTTTCAAGTCTCCAGGGGGTGGCTGGACCTCCTTGGTAGTTTAAAACCAGCCTCCCAGGCTGGAGTTTTTAATCTTTACTCTCTGGCTTGCTGTGACCCCCGGGGCAACACCTTCTCTTCTGTGGATTCCTCAGTGTGGGTCACAACACCATATTCTTAGTTGCTTTAGTTCTTCAAAGATATGAAGTGCTGCGTGAACTGAAAGTATTTATATTTTATTTAAAATTAGCTTTCTGTTTTTAGACTCTGTCTCTAGATCTGGGGTTATTATGACTTGTGTCTTCCTCGGGAAACTTTTATTCAGCTTGTCTTGCTGAAAGGAAACCTGCTCCAGGAAATGTCACTCTTGGCTGAGGACCCCAGGGGTTTTAATCAGGATCATCTAAAAGTGTACCTCCGCAGGAGGCGTGGATTTTGCCTCCCTTGGACCAGCCGGGTCTCATGCAGGAAAGCTATTGGAGGACTCAGGAGATACCGTGAGTGCGGTGCGTTGGGCTGAGGGACGGTGGCCGAGTGGGAGGTGTGGAAAATGGTTGCATCGTGTGTTCAGGCCCATTTTCCAGCCTCATCCCCTGCCAAGCAAAGGGGACGGCAGCGTTCAGTTGCTATCACGCTATTGCCACGGATGAGAAGTTGAGGTCAGTGTACGCAGAAAGTTTGAAATTAAGTTGATAGACTTCACAGCAGCTGGTCTGACACTACTCACGGTGCTTGTTTACAATCACTGGGGAATGGGACAGAACCACGGCCCACGCTGCCTCTGTGCCCTGAACTTCGACAGGAACCACTGAACACTAATTGCAACCTCTGTCTTTCCCCGTCGTGCCTGCCCGAGTGTGGCAAACAGCCCCAGGATGGCTCACCTGAAGGTCAGCCTTCAGATTTGGGGGCAAACTACAGAGAAGGCGGAGGAAGATACATTGCCTTGCTTTGGGCTGCCTCTTCTTTCCTCTGGGTGTGAGAAGTATTCCAGAAGGGCATTTGTTAACTCCCCTGTCTTTAGCTGTGTGTGTGTCTGTATGTATGTAGCAGAGCGGACTCCTCATCTCCACCCTCGTCACCAGGCTCTTGCTTACCTGGAGATACGGTTCACCCTGAGAGTTGGTTACGGGAGAGCAGCAACAGTTGATCAGGGTTTTGTTTTTTGTGTTTCACCAAAGCTTGTAAGGGCTGTGAGCCACCCTCGTGGCCCTAGCTTTTCTTTCCCTTCTGTTCCGAAGCCAGTAGAGCTGAATTCAGGTGAAGGGACTGGAAAAATGGACTCTCACTGCAGTGATTCTTAACCCACCTAATGTATTAGGTTATTAAGTATGAAATGTCCGATTTCCTTAAGTACTGAGTTTGACAGTTGGTATCTCTGACATTTCACTTTGACGCTTCTTGTTTTTTGGGTTTTTGTTGGGGTTTTTGTGTGTATGTGTGTGAAGGTACATCCTCATTCTTTCAAACACACGTTTTGGCTTGTGATTATCTTTCAAATTTTTTCTAGAGCAATTTTTGTGAAACAATGGATAAGTCAAAAATTCCTGTTATTGTTTATATGAACTCCATCGTGGAACCAGTGCAGCGCAGACAGCTTGAAATATCAATGATGTATCTGGGAAGGATGTGGCTAATGAATGCACAATAAATCAATGGTTTGAGAAGTTCCGTTCTGGTGATTTTAATCTTGAGAAAATGAGCCACATGGGCGACCTGAGACCAAGGTGGATAATGATGAGCTGAAAGCTGTAGTGGAAGCGAATCCGTCTCAACCTACAAGTGAATTAGCAGCAAGGTTTGACGTTACTATTCCAACAATATTGGGCCATTTGAAACAAATCAGCAAGGTAAAGAAGCTGGTTAGATGGGTTCTGCATGAATTAAACAAACATCAGAAGAGAAATTGTCTTGAAGCTTGCCTTTCTCTGCTGTCATGTCATAAAGTTGAACCATTTCTACACGGCATCATGCATGATGAAAAATGGGTTCTTTTTGACAATTGCTAGCATTTGGCACAATGGTTGGATAAAGATGAAGTGCTGAAACACAGTCCAAAACCGAATATTCATCAAAAAGAGCTAATGGTGTCTGTTTGGTGGTCCGGCACTGGTATAATCCACTACAGCTTCATGAAACCTGGTCAGTCGATTATAGCGGATGTCTGCTGCAGCCAATTGGATGAAATGATAAGGATGCTTGTGATTAAGTAGCCGAGATTGCTCAATAGAAACAGGCCAATCTTCTTACGAGACAACACTCGACCTGGAAACTGTCATCTAGTGTATTGACCAGACCTGACCTTTGCACCAACTGACTACTTCTTCCAGGCTTTGGACCATTTCTTGCAAGGAAAAAGATTCAGTTCTCAACAAGCTGTGGAAAATGCCTTTCTCAATTTCATCCACTCACTCTCCAGGCTTCTTTGCTGCTGGCATACACAAGCTACCGCTAAGATGGCAAAACTAGTTTTGCCATTGATAGTTTAGGCTCATACTTTGATTAATGGTACTGCTTCTTGTTTGAGATGTAATAAACTGAACTTTTTTTTTTTTTTTTTGGAGACAGAGTCTCACTCTGTTGCCTGGGCTAGAGTGCCGTGGCGTCAGCCTAGCTCACAGCAACCTCAAACTCCTGGGCTCAAGCGATCCTCCTGTCTCAGCCTCCCGAGTAGCTGGGACTACAGGCACGTGCCACCATGCCCGGCTAATTTTTTTGCTATATATATTTTTTAATTGTCCAGCTAATTTCTTTCTATTTTTTTTTTTAGTAGAGATGGAATCTCGCTCTTGCTCAGGCTGGTCTTGAACTCCTGAGCTCAAGCAATCCACCCGCCTCGGCCTCCCAGAGTGCTAGGATTACAGGCATGAGCCACCGTGCCCGGCCTTAAACTGAACTTTTAATTTGATATTGGACATTTCAGATTTAATGACCTAATATTAACTTAGGAAGATGTCATCATTGTTGACTTGTTCTCCCTTAGGAGAGTGACACTTTTTACCCACATTTTCTACTCTTTGGTGGATTCTAACAGGTGCTTTTGTGACCAAGAATCTAGCTGGGAGTAGCAAAGGCCTCTACCCCTGAAGTCTCAGGCTTGGAAGTTACCAAAGTGGGCTCAGATAAACTGTCATCTCCCGTTGCCAAGCTCGGGCTCTGGCAGCCCATCCGTCTCCCCCCAGACGTGCTGAGGGTGGTTTTCATGGAGAAGGTACATGCCAATTGAAGGGGCAGACTTGTGTCCTGCCCACGGCTTCGCCGGTCGAGGCTTCTGTGTACACAGAACTGCTAGAGGCAGTCCTGTCCAGGTGAGTTCTGAGATTGAGACGGTGATGCTGGGACCTGAGGACTGGACAGTGGAATACTGGGGTCCTCTGGCCCTGAGAACATGCCGTGCAGGAGGGCTGATTCTAGCGTTAGGATTCCTGGAAGCTAATTTGGCACGGCCTGTTTGATCTCTTTCCTGTGCTGCTGCTACACTGACAGACTGATTGCATGGCTGCTTCGGAAGACCCAGGCAAAGCGGATCCAGGTCAGAGGACTAGGGGTTGAGGACAGGATTAGCCAGAAGGAAGTAGTGAGAGGGCGCTCTCCCTCCTCTTGTGCAGCTAGCCCTCTGGGCCCGCTCAGGGTCTCATCTGTCGCCCACAGGGCTTCTTGAGGCAGAGACTCTCTCTGGTGTCTTCCCATTGCTGGGGGGAACCAGCTTCCCAGCCTCGCTGTGCCTTGACTCTGATGCCTGGTGAGAAAGCACCAGGGTAAGTGGAAATCTGCTCATGGAGCAACAGAGCGGAGGCTTTCTGGAACGTGAGGCTGTATCTGCTGGACCAAAGGCAAACTGTGGGCTTTCTGGGCAGATACTGCTGTGCGCTGTGTCCCTGCCCGCATCTCTCCCGTTTCTGTGAACCCAGAGGTGGTAATAGCTTTCTCAGAGCCCCTTGGTGGTTCTCTCTTCCAAATGCTGCTATTGGGAGCAAGTCAGCTCTTGGTGGGCAGTGTACCTCCTCCTAAACGCAGGCACTTGCTGGGACGAGTGTGACCTGGCATTTTCTGTTCACTCTGCCTAGGAGCTGTCACCATTCGCAAGTGGCATTATTTATGTTGCGCTGCTGTCTGTACCTGCACAAACCCTGGCGAGATGTGTGGGAAGGGGTGGCATGACTTAGCTTAGACCCACCCTCTCCTGTCTCACCTCTGCAGCCAGATTCGTTGGCTCATGTTCACTGCTCACTGTCTACCCCGTGAAAGGTAGAATTCAGTTTTGTCAGTAGTCTTAAAGTGTTCGTCCCAAACAAGTACATTAGGAGAACCGTTTCTTCCTCCCTGTTCTCTCGGCTTACTTTGTCCTTCTCAGATTTCTCCCTTCCTAGAATGTCATCTCTGCTTAACACTAATGTTCACCTCTGTTTCTTGGAAGTGCAAAAATCTCAATTTATGTCTGTTTACAGCTCTATTCACTGCTCATGGCAAGGGGGTCTGTATCCGTGGGTTGATTTCGTGGCCGATCAGAGGTTAAGGCAGACCTGGGCACTGGCTCCTGGTGGGAACACAAGGCTGCTTCCTCAGAGAGGAGACCCAGAGTCCACGTGGCTGGACTTCGTGATTAGCAGGTTAATTTCAAGTCTGCCTTAGAATTTAATTTTCGAAAGTACATTATCTCTGAGACGAATAGAGGGGAAAGGAAAGGGTATGATTTGCCTTTGAAATCATGGTCAATACTTTCAGACGGTTGGTCTGGCTGGTCACAAGGCTGTTCGCTCTGACAGCATCAGCCTCCTACATTTCCTCCCTTTCCTTTGTACCTACCATTGGTCATTCCCTGGCCGAGGGACATCAGAGGTGCTGATTGGAGGTTATCAGAGTAAGGGGGGCGGGAAATGAGGGGAAGCTGCCTGTCATTAACTGTATTCTTTGACTTAAATGGAGGTGATGCTGGGGAAGCTGTTTTCTGTCAGTGAATAATAAAATCAGGTGACTGTTATAAGCCTGTCGGTGGCCGTGTGAACGAGAGGAACAAGACAAAGGACCGCACAGCAGGTCTCGATAACCAGGCAGTACTGTGTGTTATGTGCCTACGTGGATGTGTGTTTCCAGCACGGTATGTGTACAGATGTGGATCATGCCAGAGCTTGGAGAGCTCGTTTTGGGTTCTGCATATCGATCGTGTGTTAAAGTTTTCCTTTTCAATAAATGAATTTTATTTTTTATTTTTAAGAAGTTGCAGTCTTGAGTCTTTGTTTTAAGCTTTTTTGTTTTACATCACTCAGATCACTTTACTAGATCTTAGATTAAAATGTTTCTAGTTTACGCCATAGAGTCCATATGGGGAGTAGCGCCAACAGTGGAACCATCCGTGGAATTAAGACACGCCCACGAAGAAAGGGACCAGGACTTTTGTTTTCTGTTAGACAATCCTCCCCCCCTAAATCTGCTTCTCTTGAAAATTTGAGTAGGAGTTTTCAGCCCCCTCTGTGCATACCAGATGACCCCACATAACAGGTGGGGTGGCTAGCTTTGTGTGTCAACTTGGTTATTCAATCAAACATTAATCTAGGTGTTGCTGTGAAGGTGTTTTGTAAGTGTGGTTAATAGCTAATCAGTTGCCTTTAAGCAAAAGAGATTATTCTCAACCATGTGGGTGGGCCATAGCCAATCAGTGTAAAGGCCTTTGGAGCAAAATTGAGGTTTCCCTAAAGGAGAAATTCTGCCTCAAAACCACACATCAGCTCCTGCCCAAGAGTCCCTGGCCTATTGGCCTACCCTGTGAATTTAGGACTTGCCACCCCACAGTCACAGAAGCCAATTCCTTGATATTAGTAGGGGTGTGTGTGTGTGTATGTGTGTGTGTGTGTGTGTGTGTGTGTGTGTGTGTGTGTATGTATCTCTCCTGTTGGTTCTGTTTCTCTGAAGAAACCCTGACAAAATGGGTAACACCCAGTTTTCTTGAAATGTGGAGATTGATTTCAGGACAGGACAGTGGAAGAAATGACTCTCCTTCCCTTTTTGTCCCTTTGTGAAAAAGACACACAACTCAAAATGCTTTTTTTCTATTCTCTAACAACCAACACAAAAGACTTCTTTGACCCCAAAATATATGGGGATTTCTACCCCCCAGCAAGCAAGCAAGCAATTCTGCAGCAGATACCAGCTGGGTATCCTAAACTAAACTTAAAATCCTAAGCCCCCAGCCAGTTGAACCAGAGAAACCTTAAAAGCTGACTTCCCAGCCCTGGATGGGACAAGGGTCAGACACGCCTCATTGTACCACCTCCCTTTTGTGTTTTAGGTACTGACCGGCATGAATGTTAAAATAGAGATCGTAAGACTGACAGGATCGATTCTTTGTGGCAATAAGATACCAAATTATAAATAGATCCTAAGTCCATGCCAGGCAAGAGTTAAGTCTCACACTCTGCACTTAAAGAATAAACCATGTTCTGACTGCCACAGGTTTTTCTTTTTCTCTAGCAGCTGAACGAGCACCGGCCTCCCTGAGATAAGCCATATTAAATCAATTCCAGCTCATCCACCCCCAGACACGGACCCCCACCTCCTTTTCCACCAGCCATAACTACAGCTTTGATTGGACAAGAGACTGATTTCAGTAACCTTCTCCTGATAAGAATCCACAGGCCAGGGACTGGTTCTGGCCGCTTTAATAGAAGCTATGCGCTTGAGTGCTTTGTGTCCTAAAAAGGCCTTTTGACATATAGGGCCAACTTGTAATAGATCTAAATGTTAAGTCTCCACCCGAAATTGAACATGGGTCATATGTAACATGCATGTTTATCCATATGCATGTATCAGGACATGCCTCATGAATATTCATAGCTCCTCCTGTAACCTGTTGAATATGTATACTTGGCCAAGCTGTTCAGCTTAAATTCCTTTCTCTGGAAGTGCCTGGTCTTTGCCTGAGGCTATGCTTCCTAGCCTGTGGGGATGGCCACCTTGCAGGCTGTAACCCTTTACAAGAAATAAATCTCTCCTTTCCAAATTTATACTTGTGTGATTTTTTTTTTTTTTTTTTTGAGACAGTCTCACTCTCTTGCCTGGGGCGAGTGCCGTGGCGTCAGCCTAGCTCACAGCAACCTCAAACTCCTGGTCTCAAGCAATCCTACTGTCTCAGCCTCCTGAGTAGCTGGGACTACAGGCATGAGCCACCATGCCCGGCTAATTTTTTCTATATATATTTTTAGCTGTCCAATTAATTTCTTTCTATTTTTCTTTTTGGTAGAGACAGGGTCTCACTCTTGCTCAGGCTGGTCTCGAACTCCTGAGCTCAGAA